>QARZ01040172.1:7431-27286 GCA_013407115.1 Glycine latifolia | reverse complement strand
CACTGGGCTACCCTGACTTGATGGATAGGTTCGTTCCACTGAGAGAGGGTGGGGCTATCTTGACTATGGCCATTTGATGATGAGGTGTTGAGACAATCATGCATCATATAAATAAGATGAGCATGCATTACATGCATCACATGATGAGTATGAGGAAAAAGTGTCTATTGATGAGTATGATGTATATTTGTGTATGGATGATATGATTTAATCTGGTGCTGCGTAGATGGTGTGATTTAATCTGTGGGTATATCATGCGTGTTTGTTAATTTATAAATATCATTATAACTATTTGTGTATATATTCTTTTATGTATGTTTTATTCAAACTGTGTTGTCATAAACTTACCCTATATTTTGTGTCTGTGGTTGACACCTGTGATGACCCCAATCTATTTGGGCGAGCAGAAAAATAGTAAAGCAGTGGATGACTATGAAGAGAAGATGATGAAGATGTATTGATGAGTTGTACTAGATTTAAATTGGTTGTATTTTATGTTGGCATGTATTTGGGACTGTATAATGAACTATACTTTGGACTGTATTGTTGGACTGTGCTTTATTCTTATAATTAAACCCGTGGAGAGAGAGAATTCGTTTATGATATGGACAACTAGGAGAACTTGCAAGCAAAGCGAAAAGAATTTTCATGAAATTTATAACTAAGATAATTCTAATACAAATTGGAAATGAGATTTCATCTAAAATCAATCGAACATGAGAAAGTAAAAGGAGGCGTTACATCTTGGACTTTTATTTTCTCACTCTAACTCAGTTTTTGTCTTAGGCAAACAAGTGGACTTAATTGATAATTGTTGCTTATTTTCAGATTTTTTGCGTACTTGACCTATCTTCCTTGTGCAGGACCTAGAGAGCTCTACAAGACTCCAAATGGCGCATATGAGTAGTCCCTGGAAAGATAAGGAAAAGATCTACAATTTTGTCAAAGATAATTCGATGCTAATTCTGTCATTTTGAATGTAATTTTAGGCTTGGAAGTCAGAAACTTTGGACTTGAATTTTGGGTCATGAATTGGTGTAATTAGTAATTAGTTAGATTAGAATGGCTTAATCATGGCCCATCCTTTCCTACTGACTCAACTACTATACATTATTGCAATTAGTTAGTGGATTGGGGACACTTCATTTTAGCACAAACAAAATTTGTAGTTTCTTTTAGAAGTTTTCAGAATTAAAATCTTTTCTCTTATTTTCTCTCAACTATTCTTCATTTTCTTGTTTATTTTCATTTCTGTTCTTCCATTTTCTTGTACTAATTTTGTGGGTTCTATAATGACCCACCTTGTCGCTTCGATATCACTAACTCTTAATCGTGCAAATTTTGAATTTTAATGAAAACTCCATTAATTTGATTATGAAAATGATAGTAAATTTTTCGCGATAATACAACTATCATACACATGATACAATTACATAATTGAAAATATACATACATATTCACATACCAGTACTTAATTTAGTTTTACATGTAACTACACCTGGAATCTTACATATCTAACAAAAGAACTCAAGGAACTAACTAAGAAAGAGTTAATTAACAAAACACAACTATTTCCCAAAAAGAACTCCAACGTCATCACGTTGACTTGGCGGCTCCAACCAAAAAGAATCTCCTCCAGAGTCACCTAATGCTGCTCATCTGCTCACACGAATGAAGGTTTGCGATCATCACTAGTACCAACCACATGGTACAACAAATGCAAGGGTGAGTTTATTATATACAACCAACAAACATCAGATAACAAGAATTGGAAAGGAACAACAATAACAACCACAATTATTACTAGAACTTCATCAGTCCATTACACACTCGACAAAACCAATCATCCAATTCATTTCAAAAATCAAACAATCATGATTAGAATGATGCATGCTCTTGATTTCACTCTCACCATGCAATGTGGTACCATATCCAGGGAAATAGCCTCTCACAGGAAAATGATTCATTGCCTATCAGGGTCATCGTGTCGTGCATTGGCCATTCCCCCCATGGTGATTAACTGGGAGTCACAAGGGAATTTCAAACTCGATGGCCCCTTAGTACCTGCGTTTTCAGCCCACAGAAACCCACACGTACGCGCATGCCTTCATTCTATTTCCATCGATGCAATATGAAGTATGAAACATGGGCACCATCAATGCATGACCTGGCTAGGAGCGCACCCTTCCTCGCAAGGGTAACCCGTCATGTACCCCCCCATGTAAATACATAATACACCAATATGGTGTTGATTATGAGGGGGAGATTGTTGATTAAGGGGGGCAGTAAGAAGATGAAGCTAAAGAAGAAGCTTGTGCCTTAGAAGAAAGTTTTGAGCGTTTCACATGCCAAAAAAATTATAATTTGATTAAGTGAATGAGATGCTAATCTTGTGATCCTTGCATTGCATGAATATGATCATTAACATGCATACATGTTTTCATTGAAGTATTAAAGCTATTCATATTTTTAAAAGAAACTAATTAGTCATGGTTAAGGTTTTTGGAAAATAAAATCTTACTGCTTTAATCGATTACACAAGAATTTTAATCGATTAAATATATTCATACTATTTCTGAATAAGCCTTGAAGAACAGTTTAATCAATTACCAGCTTTTTGTAATCAATTACATAGTTATATGTGAAAAACATGCATCACTGGAATAATCGATTACCATTTTCTGTAATCGATTACAAAGGCCGAGTTCGTGTTACACAAAGGCCGGGTTCATGTTACAAAGGCTGGGTTCGTGTTGCACAGGCCGAGTTTTTGTTTTGAGCTTTACTTGTTTAATCAATTACCAGTCTTATGTAATCGATTATTTCTTCATATGTCAAAAATGCTAAGACTACTTTAATCAATTAAGTATTGGTTTAATCAATTATCTTGTTCATGAAAACATTTCCAGAAGGCTCAAGAACATATTAATCGATTATGTGATAATTTAATCGATTACATATGAGTAAATAATCGATTATGTTGCCGTTTTAATCGATTATTGTCAGTTAAATCAGTTTTATATAAAGCTTGGTGAGTCTGTTTTCTATAAATAGAGATTGAACGAATCATTTAATAACATGAGAGTTTTACCCAAAATATACTAAGCTTTCTAAGTGTTCAAGATTTTGATTTGTTTCTAAGTTTGAAACACATCTTGTGAGATCAAGATTTCTGAGTTTTTTTGAAAAGATGTGTTAAAGAAAAGAAGGTTTATCAAGAGTTTGATTCTAAGCGTTGAATTTCGTACAACCTGATTGATTGGTAATCTCAATTCATTTCATTCATTCATACATGAAGGATCACATATTGTGTTTATCTTGAAACTCTTCTTTTTAGATGTTCTAATACTTTTGTTGTGTTGTAATATATCAAAGTGATTCTTTCAAGCTTTCTAAAGTAGGGTTCTCTAGGGTTGAAGATCTAAGTAGGGTTCTCAGGATCTTTGTGATTTGTTTTCTAATAGTGTTTTAGAATTCAGATTCTTTATCTAGGGTTGATAAAGATAATCACTTGTAAATTACTTGTAAAGGATATTTTGATATAGTGAAAACTCTAACTTGGTTGGTTGCAAGACACTGGATGTAGCCTCCATGTTAGTGAGGTGAACCAGTATAAATTGCTGAGTCTTTTATTCTGATTTTGTGTTTCTTTCATTGCTTGTATTTGGGTAATCAAAATATTATTAGTAAAAGAAAATATTTCTGTCATTGCATGTATAGCAAGGAGGACTTGACTGATAGAAAAGTTCTGGTTTTACAAAAGGTGAAAGAGTGATACAATCCAGATTTCAAATTCCACAAGTTGTTTTAGAAAATTTTTAAATATCGTTTTGAACCAATTCACCCCCCCTCTTGGTTTATTTGCAGTATATTCATTGTGCTTTTCGTATGGGCTCACTGATGCAATGACCGTGGCTAGGAACACATCCTTCCTTGCAAGGGTAACCAACCAGTCATTGCATCCCAGGTGGACGTACACATCATACAACCATGGGCGCCATCAATGCATGACCTGGCTAGGAACACATCTTTCCTCGCAAGGGTAACCCATCATGCACCCCCATGGGTATCCATGTGTATCCAGATCACACAATGATATTATCAAGATCCACAGCACATCATCTCAATATCATCATCACACATATCAAACTCATTTCATTTTCAACATTATCAACCACATCAATGTTACCACATTTAAGCATCACAAACCACATAAACATCATCAACAACTTCCATGACATCTCAATTTCAGTATTATCAATAATATCAGAAATAAATACACCACATCCTATTAGTTAAAAACATCATTTGCCTTGAAAACAAGCACACACGAGGACAAACACACATCAATCATAAATACATCGCATCCCATTAGTTAAAAATATCATTTGCCTTGAAAACAAACACACATCAATCATAAATACATCGCATCCCATTAGTTAAAACTTAGTTTTTCTTGAAAACCATCACACAATAGGGACAGACAGTTACCTTCATAGTTGGGCTCCTTGGCCCCCAACTATGGTATCAAACCTATAACCAAATAATAAACTCCTCGTACCTAACTAAGAGTTCTCCGTGTTACAGCCTAGCGGTGTTGTTTTGTGATCCTTCGAATATGCGTGCTTGTCCGAACGCAGAGCTCTATATACCAAATCAAAGATAATTTAGTATAAATATCAAAGGCAAGGTCAAAATTAACATTTGGGGTCAAATACCCACTCAAATCGAAAAGGGGCTAAACAGTGTTTTGGGAGTTCACATCAAAAGACATCATTTTGAAATTCCAATTACACCAACGTGACCGGGGTTCAACAAAGATCACAGAAATGACACCAATTTCATAAAAAGGAGGCTTTCACAACATCTCATTTTCAATGGGTTTTTGAAGGAAGTGTAAAACTCCCAACAACGGTACCCAAAACACAAGAGACACTAAGAGAAGCTTAAACTAGCTAAAAAGACAAAGGAAACCAAGGTCACCTCAAAGAAACCATGAAAGAAGGATTGGAGGCTCCATTCTCTACTGAATCTTTGAGTTGAGTTTTAAAGATTCTGCTCCAATTAAAGGGTTCATCTCCGTACGGTGGTCCAACGGCAAGCGGCGATGACTCGTGGTTGTCACCGGTGGTCATGGGTAGTGGGGGAGAAGGGTGGGAGACTTGGTGGCTGTTTTGGAGAAGATGGAAGCATGAACATGGAGATTTCATACTGCTGGACGTTTTTAAAACCGACTTTACTTGCCCAGGCGAGCCAAAATGCTTGCCAAAATTCACTTGGGCGAGCTGACCCAATTTTAAAATTTCTACTTCATTGAAAAAATTATTATCTCACGCGTCAAATGCTATTTCACCAATCCAACGGTTAAAAGTTAAATATTTTGGTTAGGAGCCCACCTTTAAAATTTCAAGGCCATCCAACGGTTAATCAATCCATAATGGTGATTTTAGTAAAATAGGTTTGGGTCAAACTCGAAATCATACAATTTCAACGTAGCTCAAACAAACTCCACATAACTTAACATCCACACTAAGCAATTGCACAAGGATAATTTAAACAACAATTCAACTAATCTAAACTAATCAAATAATCACAAAAAATACATCAAACATCTATTTTCAGTTATCAAAATTTCAGGATGTTACAACTCTCCCACTCTTTTAGAAATTTCGTCCCTGAAATTTACCTGACTTAAACAAGGCTGGATAGGCTTCTCGCATTTGACTCTCTAGTTCCCATGTTGCATCCTTTCCTAATGTGTAACGCCTCGTTTTACTCTCTCGTGCTTGATTATTTTAAATGAGATTCCGTGTCCACCTTGTATTAGAATGATTTTAGTTATAAATTTTTTTTCGTAAAATTCTTTTCTTCTTTGCTTCAAGTTTGTGATTGATTTGTAACATAAACGATTCATCCTCACCACGGTACAATTATAAAAATAGATAAATATAGTCCATGATTCAGTCCCAAATACAGTATCCACAATAATATACATACTATCTAACACAAATACATGCCACAGAAAATCACAAATCACAGCATGCAGTCCATCAAAACTTCTTCATCATCCTTCTTCAATAACACCTATAGTTTATGCTTTCCTGTTTCACTGCTCGCCCAAATAGATTGGGGTCATCACAGGTGTCACCCACAGACACAAAAATAGGGTAAGTTCATGACACACATAGTTTGAACGAATCATACATAAAGAAATATATATTCACATGGTTGTAATATTATTTAAAAATAAGAAACAAGCATGATCCATCTCTTAATCAAATCACCTCATCACGGTACACAGTTTAGATCAGCCATACACCACACAGATATATAACACCACAGTCTTTTGCCTCTGCCAGGCAAAATATAAAATAACACGGTCTTATGTCCCCGCCAGACAGAATAAAATAACGCGGTCTTATGTCCCCGCCAGACAAAATAACATAACGCGGTCTTATGTCCCCGCCAGACAAAATAACATACATTCAGCCACAGTTCACTTCATATATTTCTTAGAATAAATCTTAGTTCCTCACATCTCAAATAATTCCACATACTAATCATAATTCTAATGTCATAACCAACAAACTCAAGGGATTTAGTTTAACAGACTATATCACTTTACTACTCAGAATAAACATCTAACATTAGAGATTATTTACGTACTACCATTAAAAGCAAATATATATATATAAATTCAAATCAACATAATTTCAGCATCAATTAATTATATAAATTCAAGAAATCATAAGATACTTTTAATCCAACATATATTTGTAACTAAGTATTCTATTAAACACTATACTTCCAAGTAATTATTTCCATGTGGTTATAGATCATTTTAGCTTCCATTAATTAGGTTAGATTCAAGTTATCTATTCAACAATTATCTATAATTCAAAAAAACAAGTTACTAAATCAATTAACCATTCATTTAGCAATCTTTAGTTCTTTGAGCATTTTATCAAACATCTAGTCTACAAATCCTAATTCTTCATGAACTCAAGTAAAAATCTTCATTTTTGGTTCTTAGAAATATTCCACCAAACACTTCACATGCAAAGTTTAATTCCTTATGAAATCAAATGAAAATCTTTATGTAGGTAGTATTCAAACTAGGCATAACATAAACTTCCCCATACCTTGATTATTTCCTTTTAAGCTAGACAATTTTGTCTCCTTAATCCTTGAGCTTCACTTGATACTCCAATGGGTGAAAGCTTTATTTTCCAATCTTTGGACAGCTCCTATTTCCTCTTCACATGGGATCTTCTTAAGACTAGTGAACTTGGTTTTGTTTTAAAGTGCTAAGGTGAAAGGGATGTAGGCTACAAAGAGGAATTTTTTTTTTGCACGGTTACTTCTTGCTTCTAAGCCTATTCCACGGTCCCCTCACATTCTTTTTATAAAATTGCTATCCTAAGATGTTTTTTAGGCATTGTTGTACGTTCATATCCTAAGCTAAGATGCCTTTGCTAAAAATCTTGCATCATTAATGACTACTTTCCATTTGGTTAATTGTTATTGGCTAGTAAATCATTTGCTTCCAAGTGTCTAGCCTCTTGAATTTTCTACAACCTCCTTGCTTCTTGCTTATTCTTCACGTGCACTCCCACTTGGTAAGGCCTTTCATTTGGTTTTTCTTCCAACCGTGTGGTATCTTGCTTTTGTGAGAAATTTGGCTTCCAAAAATATCTTAAGCATTTATGGCTATATTCCACTAGTTTGATTCTTATTGGCTAGTGCTTTGTTTCTTTGAATTTTCTACCACTTCCTTGTCTTAAGCTTGTTTTGCACGTTCAATTCCAAATATGTAGAGCATTCCATTTGGTTTTCCTTTTCTATGTATGGCTTTGCTTGTAATAAGTCAATTAGCATTAATGACTAACTTTCTACTTGCTTCCTTTTTATTGGCTAGTAAATATTGTCCATCCAAGTGTCCAAGTCTTGAAGATTCTTCACTTCTCTCCCTTGTTGCATGTTGGATTTCATGGCTTGGAGAGCAATCCTTGCTTATTTTCTTTTCTCATATGGAATGCTATGTTTTTAGAGAATCTCGTACTTCTCTTTTTCCTCAAACCTGTTTTAGTAAGATAGTGCGTTTGGATTCGTTAACCGTTGGATCTCTTTGAAATTTTAAGGGTATATTCCTATCTTACATATCTAAGTTTTGACCGTTGGGATCGTGGAAATAATGTCCCTAACTATCCATGCATTTCGCCAAAGGAGACAACATAAAATTTGCTTTCAAATATCTTTTTAAGCATTAATTACTTTCTTTACACATGAACCAATGGAAATGGCTAGACTTCTTAACTTCCCATGTGTCCATTCTTGAATGTTCCTAAGGCTTTTCCCCTTTGATTGTGTATCACATGGCCAAGGCTTGATCTTAGATAATCAAATCAACAATTTTTCCTTGTAATAACAAAATTCTAAGTTCTTATTGGTCCAATTTGACTTTAATTATTAAAATTACTAAACTAATTTATTTAGGAAACCTATTCCTCCCATAATTAAAAGAAAACTCCCTGGACTATATCCATACTCTTTTTATAATTTTCTGATATCTGGAGTAGTCCAGATTAAGCTCTTTTCAGCCTATCTTCCAAAATTCGTAGAAATTCTATTTTAGGGTTCTCTGCCCTCAATCTTGCTGATAATTTGTTATCTAAAAATATTTTATCCCATACTCAGATTCCTATTAATTTCTAAGGTCATCTTGGGCAGTTTTGACCTAGGGGCATTTTGGTAATTTTACCCTTCACCCTAGGGGTAAAATCGTCATTTCGAGAAATACTCAAGATATCTCTGAATGTATCACCCTAAAGGTGTTCTGATCATTTTTCAGGCCTCCCAGGTTATTTATAAAATTCTCTCATTAATATTTTTCCTAAGAATTGGCTGAAATTTTCAAAATTTTGGGATGTTACATAATATACCTCCCCAGATCACCTTGACCAAAGAAATTTCTTTCCCTTTTAGGCACTTCATTTTCCGATCATCGATCCTCAAAGGCAATGTTTCATATGTCAAGTTTTCCTTTGCTTGAATGTCATCTAACTCGACCACATGAGAAGGATCATGGACATACTTACGGAGTTGGGACACATGGAAGACATTATGGAGATTAGAAAGGGATGGAGATAATGCAATTTGATATGCTATAGGGCCGACTCTTTTGAGAATTTGGAAGGGACAAATAAAATGAGATGTAAGTTTCCAGGATTTTAAGGCTCGACCAATCCCGGTCCACGGAGTGACCTCAAGAATACATGATCATCAACCTCAAATTCTAGGTCTTTCCTCCTCTTATCTTGGTAACTCTTCTGCCTACTCTGAGCAGTTCTCATTCTCTCTTGAATCAACTTGACCTTTTCAGTGGTTTGTTGTACCACTTCAAGTCCTAAAATGAGATTCTCTCCAGGTTCTAACCAACACAAGGGTGTCCTACACCTTCTACCATACAGAACTTCGTAGGGAGCCATACCAATGGTAGAATGAAAACTATTGTTGTAGGTAAACTCTATCAACGACAAAAAACTCTCCCAACTGCCCTTTTTTTCTAATACACACGCCTTCAAAAGGTCTTTTAAAGACTAAATGGTTTGTTCAATCTGACCATCAGTTTGAGGGTGATAGGCTGAACTTAGCCTAAGCTTGGTTCCCAATGCTTTGTTCAGACTCTCCCAAAAGCTAGAGGTAAATCTAGGATCTCTGTTAGATACTATGCTAGACGACACACCATGTAATCTGACAATCTCACTAATATACAAGGAGGTCAACTTTTCTAAGGAAAACCTGATATTGATGGGGATAAAGTAAGCAGATTTGGTCAATCTGTCAACAATAACCTAGATAAAATCTAAACCTCTCGGGGTTCTAGGTAGTCCTACAATAAAATCCATGGAAATGCTGTCCCACTTCCACTGGGGTATTTCTAAGGGTTGCAACTTCCCTAAGGGTCTCTAATTGTAACGACCTTCGTCACTACTGTATCACTAACTCTTAATTACTCTGATAACAACTTTTAATGAAAATCCCTTATAATTGATTATGAAAATGGTAGTAAGTTTTTCGCAATTAAATATTCATCACCATGAAGCAAATACGTAGATAAAAGTGCATTTAAACATCACAATTCATTCACATGTAGAAACATAATTTAGTTGTCTTTACAAGTATCCACATCTGAAATGTACAAGTTCCTCCAAAGAAAACAAGAGACTAATTTACGGAAGAGTTGACTATCAAAACAAAACTCTTTTTTGAAATCTGATCCATCGTCATCACGACGGCCCGACGGCTCTAAACAAAAAGAGATCTTCCTCCAAGTCACCTAATGCTGTCTGTCTGCTCACACGAATGAAGGTTCGCGATCATCACATGTACCAATACACACGGTACAAACAAAGCAAATGTGAGTTTATCATGTAAAAATAACAAGTAATAGATAACAGTAGTTAGAGAAGGAAATCCAAAACATCACAATATCATCACAACACCCAATCATTTCATCACGCAACAAACAAGGACAGTCATCCAAATATATTCCATAGTCAACCTATAATGCTTAGAATGATGCATGCTCCTGACTCATCTCTCAGCATGCAATGTGGTACCATCCCAGAAATAGTCCAACACAGGGATATGATGCAGCAGGATGTCAGGGTCACTCTGTCGTGTACAGGCCGCTCCCCCCACTAGTGATTAGCCATGGGTCTTAGTAAAGGAGTTCCAAACAGTTATGCCCCCCTAGTACCTCCGTACTCTGCAACCAATCATCCTATTTCTGTAAAACAAATGAAGTATGTCACGTGGGTATCATCAATGCATGAACCGGTCAGGAACAAATCCTTCCTCGCAAAGGTGACCCGCCATGCACCCCCATGTACATACATACCGCCCCAACATGGGCTCACCAATGCAATGACCGTGGCTAGGAACAAATCCTTCCTCGCAAGGGTAACCAATCGATCATTGCACCATCCTGTATATACATAGCATACAACCATAACATCATCAATATTATCACCTCATATACCAACCTTCACTATTCCAACATTATCATATACAATCATTACTTACACATCAATCGTAAATACAACATAAACTAGTGAGCCGAGATGGTCCACTAACTAGGCAGCACTAGTGAAAAAGAATAGACTGAGCCTGGCAGCACTAGCCTAGCAGCTCTAAAGAAAGAAACGAGCTCAGCAGCTCTAAAGAGAAGAAACGAGCACAGGAAAGGAACCCGGTCGCTTCTAAAGAAAAGGAGACGAGCTCAACAGCTCTAAAGAGGAGAAACGAGTTTTGTAATCGATTACACTTCATCTTCCTGAATTACATCACTCACAGGATTAATCGATTACAGTCGTTGCAGACTCACTTTTGCCTATGAATTAATCGATTACATAAGCATATAATTGATTATTCATGGAGTTACTGCAAAATCTGCAAGATTTTCTTGGAATTTGTAACTGTCCAACTGCCACCTAATTCAAAATTTCAATCTTTTGTGCTTTAAAATTAGTGGGTTAATTCGAAATAACTGTTACTTATTTCAAATTTAAACTTTGGAGCCCAAAATCAACTATAAATATAGCCTATGTTGAAGAAAATCACACCATTCTCATCTTCAACCTTAAGCCTTGCTGTGTTTTCTTCTTCTTCTGAGTCTAGAAACTCTATCCAGATAGTCTTTCCTCACATATTCATTATGTCTGCTTCTAAAAGAACCAAAACCTCTAAGAGAAAGAGTGTTGAAACCTCTAATCCTATAGTGAATAGGTTAGATCATTGGTTTCCTAATGAGCGTGAGAAAATGACCTACCTGTAGTTTAATGCCACTAAACTCATTTGCCCTCCCAAACACCTTGACCTTGTGTGGTTTATTAGAGAAGGTTTTCAATTCCCTACTATGATTGAAGCCCAGGGATTGAAAAAGTTTGTTGAGATGAAGGGTACTTTTTACCCTGAGTTAGTGAAGGTGTTTCACACCTGTTCTAAATTTTCCATGGATGGGACTATCTTGTCTCAAGTCAATGGAGTAGCCATGGAAATCAATCTTGAAGTCTGGGAAGCTGTTGCTGGTATTTCCTTTGATGGTGAAAGGAAATTTGAAGAGGAGGCTGAAGGCTACAATAGGGTGGAGACCTATAGGGGGATGCTTCTTGATCCTCAAATGAGACTAAAGATTAGGCTAAGTACTGGCCCATGACCCATGAAGATAGACTTCTTCATGATATCATCACATACATCTTAACACCTAGGTCAACAAATCATGCACAAGCCACAGATGATGACATACAGCTTATGTATGGTCTGAAAAATTCCATTCAAATGAACTGGATCCTCATCCTTGAGGAAATCATGCTTAAATCCAAAAGATTGATGAATTATCCTTTTCCCTATGCTTGTTTAGTGTCCAGATTCATTAAATATTTCAATGTAGATGTCTCTAATGAGGTTGTTGACAACACAAACTCCAGCAACAACCTCATCAAAGAGAAACATCTTACCAAGCTTGGGATGGTCAAGACTCCTTATGGATGGCTAATGGCTGGACAACAACTCCCTGCTGCTGGAAATGAAGAGGAAGTTGAGGAAGAAGCAGAAGATGAAGGCCTTGCTCAACCATCTTATAGTCCTTTTGAATCACTCATAATTCAAAAGATGGATGCTTTATTGCCTTTCCACCATGAGCACAGGGCTGAGACTAATTCATCTATGGAAGAGATGAAATCTAGGCTGGAAAACATAGAAACGAGGCTTGTTCTTGATGATCTTGATAAACTAGCTTAGGTTCCTTGTGTTTTCATTTCTGTTTGTCTGTTGCTGCTTTACTTTGGTTTCTTTTCTGATTAATGTACTACTTTTCCCTTTCCATTAATGAAATTTCAATTTCTACTTCTCATTGCTTGCATTGCTACCTTTTGTCTTTGATAAGCCAAATAGGGGGAGAAAAATTGATTGATATCTAAAGGGAAAACTGATCTGTTTTGCTCTATTTTGCAAATTAACAACTGAATAAGTTATCTAAGTCAGGGGGAGCAAACTTAAATGATCAATGTTTATGTAAGCATATCTCTTAACACTTGTTCTTGGCAAAGAGGCTGATTTGATTTCAGGATAACAAGTTCAAGACTTCTATCTTTCATCCCTTAAAGCACTTCAAAAATTAAACATATGTTCAATCAATATTTGGCATGTTCAAAGCCAAAAAGGAGGAGATTGTTGGATATAGGGGGAGCAACAAGAAGATGAAGCTTGTGCCTTAGAAGTGTGTTTTGAGCTTTTCACATGCCTTGAAAATTGTAATTTAAATTAAGTGTATGAGAGGCCAATCTTTTGATCCTTGCATTGCATGCACATAATCATTAACAAGCTTACATGTTTTCATTAAAAGTATCAAAGCTATTCATGTTTTTAAAAGAAATCAATAAGTCATGGCTAATGTTTTTGGAAAAATGTAATCTTACTGCTTTAATCAATTACACAACGTTTTAATCGATTATTTGCTTCGTTTTAAATCTGGAAATGCCATGATGAACATCTTAATCAATTACATGACTCTTGTAATCGATTACATAGTAAAAACAAAAAAGCTTGCCTCACTGCTTTAATCGATTACCAAACATTGTAATCGATTACACAAGCTTGCTTCACAATGTACTTAACTGCTTTTATCGATTACAACTCAGTTTAATTGATTATTTTGTTCGTTGTAAAACCCAAAATGAAGCTATGAACAACTTAATCGATTAAAAGACAATTTAATTGATTACATAAGCCATTTAATCGATTATTTGGCGCGTTGTAATTGATTATAGTCTGTTACAAAAAGCTGTTATAAATTGAATGAAGGCTTGTCTGTTTTCCCAACAAGAATACTTCGAATTTTTTGAATATACACAAGCCTTCTCAAAGTTAGAAAGTAATTTTCTGGGTTAACTAAGTTCTTGTCCCACTCTTTAATCTTCATGGATTTTGAATGATTTCTTGGGCAAGAGTTTTCAAAGAAGTTTTGGAGAGCACGTTCTGAAATCCTTTTCTGCAATTCAATTCTAATTGGTAAACTATATGCATTCATATTCATTGGATTATCAGGTTGTTTCTCTCCATTTTCTCTTATTGTAAATTCATTTTTGTATTTTTGGTTATTTGAAGCTATTGTAAAGGATTCTTTGAGGCTTGTGCTAGAGTAGTGTTCTCTAGAGGAAGAACAGAGTAGTGTTCTCTAGTTCTTAATCATTAGGAGTCTAATAGGGTTTTAGATTTCCATTCCTTATCTAGGTTTGATAAAGGGTGATTGTTGTAAAGCTTGTAAAGAATTGAAATTTATAATAGTGGAACTCTAATCTAGTGTTTATTAGAAGAAACTGGATGTAGCTTCTCTTGAGAAGTGAACCAGTATAAATTCTTGAGTTGATTTTCTATTTCTCAATCTCTACTAGTTATCTTATTCACTTGTTCTTGGTATTATTATCATTACTCAACAAGTCATGTTTTAAGCAATTGATTTCTTGGGCTGGGTGGTTTGATTGATTAGAAGCATTCTTGATTTAAAAGTGATTAAGATCCTTTAACTCTGATTTCATAAATAAATTTTAAAATGCCAAGTTTAAACCAATTCACCCCCCTGTTGGTTATTGTGGGTATTCCTATTGTTTTCAAGAACCACTAGTTGGGGCTTCTACCACAAGATCATTACTCAAAGAAGACACAAAGTTTAAGCTTTTCCACACACAAGCAAGATATAAACGAATGGGTTGCACCAAAATCGAATAGCACAAGTAACAAAATCCCACTTACGAAACATTTACCTTGCATTAGATCTTTGGATTTCGAAGCTTCAGCACCACTAAGAGTAAAGACTCTTCACGTGGCTTTCGGATGTCCGATTTGGTCCTTCAGGCCTCCTCCATTCTGTTCTTTCTTGAGATATGGATAGTCTCTTTGAAAGTGACCCCTCTAACTACAGTTGTAACAAATCGTGTCTCTATCTACACAGTTTGAAGAGATATGACCATGCTTACCACACAATTTCAACGCAGCTCAAACAAACTCCACATAACTTAACATCCACACTAAGCAATTGCACAAGGATAATTTAAACAACAATTCAACTAATCTAAACTAATCAAATAATCAAACAATCACAACAAATACATCAAACATCTATTTTCAGTTATCAAAATTTCAGGGTGTTACAGGTTCTCCGTTGATGATGATCATGGAAGGCTAAACAATCAATCAATCTAAGGATCCAGTCCAAGCAAGGAGAATTTGAGTTCTGGTTTGGTATTTCAATTTCTGTGTGAATGTTCACTTTCTTCTTCAATCCTTATTCAAATTTCATGATTATGAATGTGTTTAGGATTGAAAATATTAGCTTATGAATTCATTTCCTAATTTTGAAGTTTAATCACAAATTATTTGGATGATATTTCAATTAGGTTTGTGGTTTCAATTAATTTAGGAGTTAATTCGATTGAACTGCTTCTAATGAAATTGAATGAACTTTCATAACAAGATCATTATCTGAGAACTATGATAATTTGCATTGCTTGGTTTGATGAATTGGATTGATGTTCTTTAATCTATTTTACAATACCTCTTATCAATTCTGTCAGTTTTTACATTTTTCTGCAATTTTTATTTATTGCATGCAAGCTGTTTGATTAAAATCCCCCTATTGTTTATTAGTGAATTGAATTTGGAATCAGATTTATTGTGTCTCTGAGTTGACCTAGGTTAATCCTGTGCTACAAAATTAGCGTAGTTTAATTGTTTTGAAACAATGCGACAATCGGTTATCAAAATTGGTGTCGTTGCCCGGGACACGGTTCATTGTGTGCTAACTTTAATTCACTCATAATTAGATAAAAAGATAAAAAGAAAAAAAAAATATTTGCATTCACTGCATATTTGTTACATACTTGCATTGTTGTTGTTGTTTGTTATGAAGTGTGTATGAAGTAGTGCTGCAAAAACATAAAAAAATAGAGGAAAATGAGAAAAAAATAGAGTAGTAGTAGAGAGAGGAGTAGTGTAGTTGTGTTGTGCAATTTGGTGTCTAGAGTTGATTTGTCTTATGGAGTTTGGCTGTGAAACTTAGTGTTCGAAATTTATCCCCCATTCTAAGCAAATTCAGCCTCTAAGTAGGAGTTTTAGCACAGTTTATGTGTTTAGCATAGGGTCATTCTAGTCATTTCATAGCAAACTATCTAAGAATGAGCTGTAAATTTCCCAGAATGTGGAGAAAATTAATACATCATTTTGACCTATGAGGGACGAACACGGTCATCTAGGGTCCAAATTCCTAAATTCAATGATCTCGGCCACTTTTGAATTTATTTTTTGTGTTTTCATGAGTTTTAAAAATCACCAACAAAATTACAAAAATCAAACATAATTTTTAGATATTTACTGTAGAGTTTTTAATTTTTTAAAAATTGTTTGGGGTAGTTTTCCATTTTCTATTTCATTTCAGCAGATATTGTGAATAGTGTCTTGTTAGAGTAGCTGTCTGTTATTTCTGTGATTTCTGTGATTTTTTGTCTCTCATGTGTTGAACTGTGCATGACTAGGTCCCAATCAAGTGACTTGCATGCATATGATCCTAAAATAGATAGGACATTTCACAGATTGAGCATAATAAATAGTAGTCCAGATGAATTTGATAGTGTAGTTCTACATAATAGTATAATGGCTGATAAAAACCTAACTCTTAAGGAATTTGCTACACTTGATGTTGTTTATCAACCTTGGTGTATTCAATATCTTGAGACCGAGGTTAGTTATGAGCTAAAATCAGGACTGATCCATTTGCTTCCAAAGTTTCATGGTCTTGCAGGTGAAGATCCACACAAGCATCTTAAGGAGTTTCATGTAGTGTGTTCCACCATGCGACCACATGACATTCATGAGAACTACGTGAAGATGAAGGCATTTCCATTCTTTTTGGATGGTGTGGCTAAGGACTAGTTGTACCTTCAACCAGATCCTATCAACACTTGGACAGATATGAAGAGAATATTTTTGGAGAAATTCTTTCCTGCATCAAGAACAACATCCATCTGGAAAGAAATATGTGGTATAAGGCAACTACCAGGAGAGACATTGTATGCGTACTAAGAGAGATTCAACAAGTTGTGTGCTACATGTCCTCACCATCAAATTAGTGAGCAATTATTGATCTAGTATTTTTATGAAGGCTTGATGTTGATGGACAGGAGTATGATAGATGCAGCCAGTGGAGGCACTTTGATGGACAAGACTCCTCTTGCTGTAAGACGATTGATTTCCAACATGGCAGCCAATTATTAGCAATTTGGTACTAGAGGCGTCACAACATCCAAGGCTGCTGCAAATGAAGTTTCTTTTGCTATGGTTACTGATAACCAGAGGTTGGAGAATAAACTGACAGAATTGACATCCCTTGTGACACAACTTGCCATTGGTCAACAGCAGAATGTGATAGCAATTAATCAACCAAGGCTGTGTGTTATCTGTTGTGCACCTGATCATCCAATAGATGCATGTCCCACTCTCCAAGAAATAGAACAAGCTGTTGAAGTTTCTGCCATACAACCTTGATAGCCATTCAGACCTCAATAACAGTATAATCCTTACTCCAACACTTATAATCCTGGTTGGAGAGATCACCCAAATTTGAGGTATGGTCCTGGTCCACAACAACAGACACAAAAACAACAGCCATTTAGACCTCAACTGCAGCAATATTAACCCTCCACCAGCAAATACCAAGCTCTCCCGTTTATACAACAGGCACAATTCCAGCAGCCTGCACCTACACCTGCACAACCTTTGCAGACCAGTCCTGAACCTTCCTTAGAGGACCTGATGAAACAAATGGCAACCAGGAACATTCAATTTCAACAAAATGTTAGTGCCGCCATCCAAGACCCGCAGACTCAGTTTGGAAAGTTAGCTACAACTGTCAACCAAATGCAGCTGCAAGGTTCTGGCAACATTCCTGCATAACCAGTTATTAATCCAAAGAATGTGAGTGCTATTGCCTTGAGGAGTGGCACAGAGCTTCCAAATTCAACAAATGCTGGTGCTAAAATTTATGCTGGTAAAAGAATTGATGATGGTGCCAAAATAGATTCTGCACCAAAATAGATTTCTCTACCTTTTCCTTCTAGATCCATTTCTGCAAAGAAAGTGGAGCTTGATTCTAATCTTGAGACTTTTAGGAGGGTTGAAGTCAACATTCCCCTACTGGATGTCATCAAACAGATTCCAAAATATGTAAAGTTCTTGAAGGATTTGTGCACCCACAAGAGGAATCTGAAGGGAAATGAGCAAGTGAAGATGGGCAGAAATGTTTCTGCACTTACACAGGGCAAAATTGTTGATGCCATTCCACTATCCACCTTGCCACAGAAGTGCAAAGATCCTGACACTTTCGCTATCCCTTGCACCATTAGAGATTGTACTTTTGAAGAGGCCATGCTTGACCTTGGAGCCTCAATTAATGTCATGCCCACATCAGTTTACAAATCACTACATCTTGGTGATTTGAAACTCACTGGTGTTGTCATTTGAAAATACAATGAATACCTAATCCAATAAACCAAGAGGGGGGGGTGAATTGGTTTTTGACCCTTTTTGAACTTTTTCTTGAAAATCAAAACTCAGCGGAAGATTTAATTTGGATCGTATCTTATATCAAAACAAATTTAGTAAACAGCTTTTCTTCTCCAATCAATTAACTCTTGTGTTGAATCAAAGTTTGAGTTGATACACAAAGTAATATCTCAAGCAATTAAATGAAATGTAACTCAAAACATAAATGCACACAATTTTATACTGGTTCACCTCCAACCACTGAGGCTACATCCAGTTTGCCTTCTAATCCAAACCAGATTAGAGTTCCACTAACAGATTTTAATTCTTTACAAGCAATCAACAAGGTCTCTTTTACCCACCCTAGGCAAAACTCTAAATCTACTCCCTAGATTTATCAAAAGACCTAGAACCTGAGAACACTACTCAGTTCTACCCACTAGAAAACCCTTTCTAGTAATGCTTTAAAGAAACCCAACTGTTACATGGAAAGATTCAACACAAATTCCAGAAAATAAAAGAAGAAAATTACAAAGAACAAAACTTGATGTTCAAGAAGGATATCACCTTATATTCCTTTGCAGCATAAAGGATATACACGAAATTTATAACTTGAGATGATGAATGATATGCTTTCTTGATTGATCTTGACACAGCTCAATGCATGAATGATCACAAAACAATTCCTTCTCTTAATCAAGCTTCATGATTCTAATTCATATGAACAACACAATCAAAATGATTCTTTTTAACACTTTGGAGCACTCAGAGACTGTTAAAACACTTGTATGAATGAAAGCTCTCGAAATCAATCTCTCTTTCTCTGAGATACTGCTTGCCTATTTATAAAAAAATAGATTTAACAGACTGTAATCAATTATTTCATATATGTAATCGATTATTTTAACACGTGTAATCGATTATTACGTGTATTTAATCGATTAAGTTGTTCATGATATTTCTGGAAATCTTGAACGAACAAAGTAATCGATTATTTGACCATGTAATCGATTACACCAGAATTACATGTTAGAACCACAAGCATAGGTAATCGATTATAATGAATTTTAATCGATTACGCCAGAAGTATACATATTACTCTATAGCACATTTAATCGATTACGATTATTTGGTAATCGATTAAACCAGTTCATAGGCTAAACAGGATTATGCAGATGCCTTATGTAATCGATTATATTCCTTATGTAATCGATTACATCAGTAAGAAAATATTTTATGCAAGTTTTAAACTCATCAA
>QARZ01040171.1:0-20450 GCA_013407115.1 Glycine latifolia | reverse complement strand
TATGTATTATAATTTATAGTGTAGAGAAGCCGCGGGATGTAAAATTAATAGAATTTTTCTTTTTATATTTTTCTCTTCCTCCAACATTAATAAAAGAAAAACTATGATACATAATATGAAACAATATTCGTAAATATTGAATGAATTATATAACGATTAGTTATACTCCGTGGATTTGAGAAAAAGAATTAAGGTCATTATGTTGACATTAATTTCATTGTTTCTTGAAAAGAAGATATACATCTTGGTATATGAATGGAATAAAAAATACCAAGTGGAATCCTTTATCTATGGTAACAGGTATGCAATCCCGTGAGGGAAAAAAAAACCTAACCAATCTCAAAGAAAACAAAAAAAAAAGGAATATCAAAGGAATTTAAGTAATAAAAATATGAAAATTAAAATTTATGAAAATCCAATCAAGTAACGAAAATTTTTTAGACATGATATTCAAGAAATTAGATAGATAAAAAAGGTTTTCCATATTAACCCAACAAAGAAATCGAAGGATCCTAAGAACAAGCATTCTCAAGAAAACCCGCAGGCAGCAACTAATGATACCTTGTTCTTGTTGGGTTTGATTTGGTTCAGTAGCTTTTGCATTTTTCTTCTATAAATTCACGGTGAACAACTTTTTTATTTGCTTTTTCATAAACTTCTTGTCTTCCTTCTTCCCTTTGAAGGGGCTATACATGATGAGGTATTTTTGTCTATAAAATACATATTTTTGATGACGCATCAATGAAGATCGAGAAGAAGGAACAATAACATCACTATCTATTGATAAAGAATTGAGATTCTTGGTTTACTTTTTTTTTAAAATATTTTTTTTTAATTTGAATTTGGGAGTATAGATAGATTTTTCTTATTCAAATAAAGTTAGTCATATACTTATATATAATAGGTACATATATAATTTGAATTTTGAATATATACCGAGTCAAATCGGACTAATTACTGATTCATTACTCACTATCTCTACCTCTGCCGGATCAATAACGGGTTGTACAACTATGAATAAAATTAACTACCCAAAAATAATATATGATTATTTAAGTAGATACATAGTACTTTTTTTTTTTTGTTCTAATCAAAGGGTCTAGGTTTTGTGCATGAAATTGGGGTGCTCTTATCAAATAAATTAGAAATATATGATTTATGGTTTAGGGTTAATGGAAGTGAGATTGGTTTTGCTGAGAGGAATGTGATGACATGATGAGATAGGTGATTAAGGTGGTGTGTTTTTTAAAAGAAAAATAAATGTGCGGTATGTTTAATAAAAATGATTGGAATAAAAATAATTACCCTAAATTTTAGGACTGTTGAGCCAGACTTTGTTATTGCCACCCCCACCCCTCTCCTAACTAAGTTTAGCCCAATATAAAATTTAACCAGGCTTAATCTCTCGATGGCCCATTCAGGAAAACGAATGATTGGACCTAGGACTCGGAAGTATTCTATCATTAAGGCTTAAGGATTGTTATTTTCTGTACTAATTTTTGGTTTTAACTACACCACATGAATATATTTATTACTTCTTCCGAAATTTTAATTCTGTAATGTATTATTTTTCTGAAATCTTAATTCTATAAACAATTTGCAAAACACTTTCTATTTTTATTATCAGTAGAAAAGTTAAAGACAACAAAAACAGAAAATAAATTATAATTTTTTTAAATCAATCATTTATGTTTTCTGTGCTTTACATATATTTATATATTCTCCTTTATATACATTCCCTTTTTTCTTTTTGTGGTTTTTTTTTCTTATCAAACGTGATAAAAAGCATGTGTCATTATCTATTATATATGATGGAACCAATATATTTTTATATGCTATTTTATTTATGAAAAGTTTGTCCTATATATATATATATATATATATATTATTTTTTTATATATAATTCTGATTTTTAGTAGCTAATTCTCTTAACAAATGGAGATATCATAAATATTAATGTTTTAAAGACATTAAATGTATTTATTATTTCATCCAATTATTTTTTTTGTTAAATATTAAAATCATTAACAAAAGAATATTCTAAATCCTTTTTCTTTTGTGTTTATATGTAGGTTAAGGGACTTGGTCTCTAAGTGTGTTTAACAATGTTTTCAAATTATTTTTTTAAAACTTTTTTGATAAACTGAAAATTTTATTTAATCAATCTGTTAAAATGGGTTAGCTCAACACCTAAAAGCTTTCAAACACGAGGCATAATAATAAAGTGGCATTTGTATAATTATTAATAATAACAAAATAATCATAAAAATAATAAAATAAAATCCCCCATCAACAAAAAGTGGAGTCTCCACTATGTCATAGTCAACTACATAGGCTAGCAATAGTTGCACGCACGAAGCACAAAGGACATAATTTGAAAGCATTAGAGAGGGTGAAAGTACAAAGGAAGAGGAGGGAGGTCCCCATTAAGGGTCCCCAACCCTAAAACCACAATTAACCACTCCACCAAACAGACCAAAAAGAGGCATAATTTCACTATCCTTGAATTGAATCAACACTCATCGGATGCCTCAACTCCACTGAGCTTTTAAAGATGGCATTGAATTGTGAGGACGGAAATGAAGTAGTTAAACTTGATCAAACTAATACCCACCCCGGTTGAAATTAGAAAAGACAAAATAAAATTTTAGAAAGTGATCGAATGTGACACTAAGTACAAAAAGTCCGAATTTGATGGTAAAATGTTACTTAAAACAACCATTGAGGCCCAAATCGAAACAAATATTTCCAAAGTAAAGGAAAAAAAGAGACAATTACAGCAAAGACCTACGTGGGCATCTATGTGGAGAAAGTGTGCTTAATTCATCCATATGTAGTTTAAAGTCAACCCTATTCTAGCAACATCCCTGCACGATCACATGCATTTTCAAAGCCCCTTATTATCATAACTAACACCAATATTAAAATGCATGTCTTTTCGGATATCTTGTTAATTATTTTCTTCTTCTTAATTTGATGTGCCGTGCCGTCACAACCACTACAAATCAAACATAATATATAGTTTTGTTTATTTATTTCAATCTGCATAATATTAAGCAGCTCATTAATTAATTAAGTAGGCCATATTGGCGTGCGTGTTTCATCAAAACCAAACTATATAATTCGAACAACATTAATAGGAATTAATTTTTCCCATTGGATTTATTATGGCGCAAATTCTAAATTATAAAAACATAAATAGATCAATGAAGTATACATTTATAAATGAATGAAAACAATAATATTCATCACACACATGTACACAAGAAGATATAATATGAATAATAGTAGTAATAAATTATTAGTTTATAAAGAGAGGAATTATATGTATATATGATTTTTTTTTGCTAGAGCTAGACAAATTCTCCTTTTATGAATACACAAAATTACATTATATCACGGTGAAAAATTGAAAAAACAAAGTATGTGAACCTCATTAATGGTGCAACGGGTTTGGACCAGTTGGAACAAGGCGTTTCTCAACACCATAACGTGGATCAATCTCGGTCTCCTTTGACTCCGGCACGCGACTCCGGTGGTGATGGCGCCGATGATGATGACGGTGGTTGTGGTGGAGAAACTGGGTGAAGTCAAATCCTCGGCCAGTTGTTAAGATTCTTCTGTTTCTAGACAGAGAGAACTGAAGTTGGTTGTTGGCGAAGACGGCGTTGTTATCATTGTTGGATTTGGAACCAAACCAGCCATATTGAAAGAGTACCAAGAAGAGGAAGAGCCAAAGAATGAAGCTTAGTGGATGTTGGAATCTGATGATCATGGCCATGATGATGGGTGAGATAAACTAGAGAGAGATATGAATGATTGCATGGATAGATAGATAGATAGAGAAAGAGAGAGAGAGAGAGGAAGGGCTTTTTTGAAGAAGGAGAATTTGAAGACAAACAATAATGGGGTTTTAGAAGAAGAAGAAGAAGTTGAACTTTTGAAGGTTTGACAGCTTGAAGGTGCTAAGCATGCATAAGAAATGCTGCTACGGAAGCTTGACATGGGGGAGTGCTTGCTTCCATTAGACTATAGCTTATTATTTTTATATATACATATATAATACTATAAGGTATAATTAATTTGGAGTGAGAGAGAAAGAGGAGGTTGAGTTAATTTGGAAGGTCCAGTAGATGCGGAGAGGGGGCAGAATTGTCGAGCATTCTTATTCCAATGAAGCTTCCTTTGCGTTCAAGGAACAAAGGGGTCATTAATAGCAGATTGTCAAACCTTCAATTATATATTGAACACTACCACCATACCTGCCCGAAAGTTTTGTAACTAGGGGTACTTAGGTACGGGTATAATTATATATAATATGAATTCAGATACGTGCGAATGACTAAGTAGTTCCAACATTTGTCCAACGAAATGCCAAAGTGGAAGGATAAGCTAGCAACCCATTAATCTATTTTGATATAAATATATTGTGGCGAAATCTCAATTTTGTTTTATTCCTAAAAGGCTAAAACACAAGCATTTGGTATGTATTGTTATCAGATTATGAAGCTACTTGAACTCTTATAAAAAGTTTTGATGTAATCGCTCATGGCCTTAAAAGATATAGATGGATATATAGAGATAGAGGACGTCTCGAAAAGGTACAATAATTTGTCTCGTAAATTTGGTGGATTCTTATATTTTTCATAACCATCATCAAATCCAAATTTCTAACGGTCATCTATAAAGAACGACACCTCAATTGTGTACAAGAGAAGTGGAGCAATCGAAAACGGTAAAAAAAAAATGGAAACACAAAATTATAAATGCAAAATGATTCTTTTTTTTGGAAAAATGCAAAATGAATTTATTTAAATTGAAATATCTCCTTTCGCTTTTCCCGTTTTCTTGGATAAAATAGCTATTCTTGAGATATAATTCGTCTTAACGTAGGTTACGGCAACATGCTGTATAGTAACCGGCAGAAAAAGAGAGAAAATAGTTTTGAGATTATTTTGACTAAGATTTTTGTTTTTTGGGTATTGACCGACATTTGATTTTAAATAAAGAAAATAAACTTATATAGCTACATTTGAAATCCCCCTGTTTTAACCTTATGTATAATTAATTAATTATAAAATATATCATTGGTATTTGACCTTTAGCTCAGCTTCAACATAAACGAGCTGGCATTAAAAATTCAGATACGTTTCATCAATATTTATTTATATATAATTATGCCAATTCACACTTCTGTACGCTACATTATATGTATACGTTGGAACACGCTAAAGTTGCATAGGAGAGCTGAAAACACTTGCTTCAATTAGACTCTTCTTTCCGTCCTCTTTCAAATTATATTGTTTGTTTGATTTACGCTGACAAATGAATTGATAACATGTTCACACCCCATATATCTCTTATGGACTTTGGGGCATGTGGATGTGGGTCTTAAAATTTGTTTCTACCTTTCTCTGACTTTTGAGTAACGGAAGCATGTTACCTCCAAATAGTACATATTTATTTTGACCTCTATATTTTCCAGTCCACAGATAAATGCACGCAAATTTGCATCTTGATTATTATATTAATGCAAGGAAAACATCATTGTAGCATGCAAATGCTTGCAAGGTGGAGTAACCTAAACAAAAGACAGAGAAAAAGGGATCCAGATTAAATGCATTATTTTTCTTTTTAACGATCTTGAAAATTTTAAAATTGCAAAACACTTGTGTTTTTTCAAATAAACTTGGTGTTTAGAAAAATATAAATAAAATTGAAATTACATCAACATCAATTACTAATTACTAATGCCAAATAACTATAAGATTTACTTAATAATTAAATAAAAGGGTTTATCAACATCAATTACTAATTACTAATGCCAAATAATTATAAGATTTACTTAATAATTAAATAAAAGGGTTTAAGAGTTGAAAGAAAAGAAGAGAAAAAGAGATTGTTAATTCGAATCTCTTAATTAATATTCTATCAAAAACTTACAATAATTTACCAAAGCCAGTTTCATGGGATATAAACTTTGACTGTAATTGCAGATGCCAGGCAACGAACACATTGCCTAACTCTCATTACAACTTTTGTACATTTTCGGGAAATGGACAACTAGGATGAGTTTTGCAAAATGAAGGCCTTGTCGGAAATAGCAGAGGAGATATAATTCAGGGCTCACCATTTTCTTTATTGGTGTGAGCAACACCACAGGTAAGTAAAACGTTGGGATGGCCCATTACTCACAAATCTAGGTATCCATTGGTAAATAGTAGGTGATCACAATGAAATAAAGTTAGACACACTATTTTTTGACGGCTAAGTTTCAAAGTAGAGATGTTGTTCATTCAATATGCGACGAATACTGATGATTAACAACTAAAAAGTCAACTGCGCACCTTATCTGAAGCCGTTGACGCATAACACCACAATAAGATGCACAGGCAATAATATGAGCAATTAATTCTGGTTTTGTGGTACATAATTTGAGGCGGTATTATTAATGAGCACTGGCCATTGCAAATCAGAATAGGCCATTACATTATACTGACCAGATAATTTTTCATCAACCTTCCTCCCAGTCAACGTCGTCATCATCGTCATCATCCGCCGCAACTTCCTCAGCATCAACATTCAAATCAACCTTATAACTTCCATTTCCATTGCCTTTTAAAAATTACACCCAATGCATAAATTAGTGGACACAAATAACACTATCAACCAAAAGAAAAATAAAATAAAGGGAAGAGCGGAGTTGCTAACTAGGATTTCAGAAATGGACACAGTCAATATTAACATTAACAAAAACATACAAAAAAAGTTTTATTAAATTTCAATACTTCTGGTGTCAGCCAAATCTGGGGGAGAAAAAGGTGTTCAGAGCAATAACAAACAAGCTTCTACCATTGCTATTATTTATGGATGGTTTACAAACAAGTGTCCTATGTTACCAATAATTTCTTAGCATGCATTATAATATAAATAGGTGTATTTGATTGTAAGAATGGAAACAGAACAATAGAGAAAAACATAAGGATTCAAATTCTTTATAGAGAGTATATTTGTGAGAGATTAAGAATTCATAGAGAATTCTTCTTTGTAGATTTTTATTCTTTTCTCATTAATAGAGATTCTTCTTTAGCATAAATTTTCTACGTCAAATACAATTTGTCACAACAAGAATGGTGGTTATGCCATATAATAGTTATGCTTTGTAGTGTATTTTCTTAATTTAGGAACATGTGGAAGTGCACTCAAATTTTAGAACACAGATGTAGTATGTAATAGTCAGAATACTATCTCTGTAGTGTGTAATTTCAGCTTGTTTCAATAAATGCTTTCAGTTCAAATTTGATGTACTATCACAATCACAAACATAAATCACAAAATTGATCCTCAATTGCATCAGTGTATTCTCTGAAAAAAAGAGTCTTAGTTTTCTAATTCCAATCTTTTAAAGTGTCTTATCAATTTGAAAAATCCAGTACAAGTACCAGAATATTACTGAAACATCAACTTAACAAGACCCAGACAAATTAAATGGGTCCATAAAACAGACATGACTTCATATGTATGATTATTACTAGCAACACATCACCTAAAATAACAAAGTAATCCTTCCCAGTAACAACACTTAACACAATTTCTTGACAGTAGTTCCTTCCATATTATTCAAAACAGTGTTGAAGGGAACCAACTTTTATGCTGGTCCAAATAACACCAGTCAGTCAAGCATGATCCAAACAAAGGATTTAAATAGCAGACCTTTTATCAATTGGTGCAGCACAACACCATATTTGCAGAAAATGTCACAAACACATTACAGCGAGTACAGATTGCATTAGCCTGCCATGGCTGCAACAAATACTGCAACTGCAATTTAAAATCCCAGTATGACAACCAGCCTAAGAAAACTATTCAAGCCATATTATTGTTTCCTGGATGACGTTGAGAACATTGATGGAATACTAAGGTAGCATTTGACATGCGAATAGAATGGAATCAAATAGTCTGTTCTATTCTCAGATCCACCCTTTTAGTGAAATCAAAATTTATTATTTAAAGTTTTATGCTTTTTAGAGGGGACTGGGGAGGTAGCATTAAACATATGTTTCAAAGCATTAGGGATTTAAACTTGAGGATCCAAATTTTAGTCAAATCACATTAGAAGAGAACAATTGTACCTGCAATTGGAGCCTCCTCCCATTCAGTACCATCATCATCTTCCTCACGTTTTGATTTCATGCCAACCTGGCGATTGGAAGTACTGCTAGAAGGATCATCAGCAGCAAGTGTATTTGGCAATTGTTTTTTTGCAGCTTCTTCCAATTCGTGTTGTTGCTTAAGTAAAGCAGCATAATAAGCCCTAATATACTCATCCTATAAAAATAGTAAAGGAAACAGAAATATTTAGCAAACAAAAACGGTCTTATACCTTTGGGAGGAAGGGCAACAGAACTCAAACAAAAAGGCAAAAAGTTCATCTTATTTTAAGAACCTGTATATTTTGATTATTGTCATGTCCAATTGTTGACTTCTTGTCATCTGTGTACTGTGCTTCTGCGGAAGTTGAAGTCTCATCCATCTTTGTTTCCTGCTTCACCTCTCCTCATTGTTGCTTTGTAAGATTCATACCTGATGTAATCATCCATGGAGGCAAAACCTTTAAAGATGTACTGTCAATTTCAGACTTAACACCCTCTCCTTTGCCTTCAGTATTGAAGTCAACCACAACCTGTCACATTCAACAATAGACTACTAAGTATTTAAAACTATTTAAGGAATATATGCCCAATGCAAAAATTGAAAAGTTTCATAGAAGATTCATCATGATATAATATAACTTGTTTCAATAAAGAAAAGGTTAAAACTGGTTTTAACTGCAAACACTATAAGAAAGGAAAACAAGCATGAAACCAAGACAATCAAGCAAGTTGGCAAGGATGTTCATGATACACCTGGCCATACCATATTACCACCACAAACAGAGAAAGATCCAATTTCATTTCAGGCCAATTTAAGACATGCTCTACTTTTTTGTATTCATCCACTCCTTAATGAGTAGAAAGTTGTCCTTGAAATCCAAAACTCCATCCAATATCTTTGGACAGTGGTTCAATAATAACAACAATGATGTGTATGGTTCTAGGCTTCTAGCCCAGAAACAACTGGTAATTTGTTTTCACATTTCCCTATGAGCAGATCAATGTCAACTTATCAAGTAGGCTATTTGGCGAGTTTGTTTACCACTGTATGTCCCCTTTTCTTTGAATCAGTTTCTTTTTAACTTCAAAGGCTTTAGGAGGACTAAGAAGGAAGTTTATTTGGTTTCAAAATGCTTATACTTAAAAAAAAAAAAAAACACTTCTCAACCCTCAGATCTGATTTGGTAACAGATATTTGTTGGAATTATAAACCTGGGGCTGAGTGATGAAAAGGCTCAGATAAGGATCAACTATAGGGCTTGGATCCTAGCAAGGAACCTATACCGAAAGTGTACTCCAGGAGGTAGGGACAGTGAGGGAATTTTCTGTCATGGGGATTTCGTTATGTGGTTGAGTTAGTTAAAGGATATTATTATGAGAGAACGGTCAGAAGGGGGGAGGAAAGCACTAATTTGCAGGACTGAGAGTAGCATCTCAGAGGGGCCTTTGGCTCCAGTAGGAGAATTGTATTCTCTGGTTGCCATTGATAAAATCATTTTCAGTGCTCATTTTTCTGTTATTTCCTGGATTACATATTGTTTTCTATCTTCTCCTTGGTATCTATCACTATCCCATTTTCCAATTAGCTTTAGTTCATTGTACAACTTAGGTTCACTGTATCTTAAGAAATTGAGATAATTACCCTTTTTTGTGAGTGTACTCTATTAATAATCTCTGCATATATATAATCTAACTGAGGGTGTGTAACTGTGTATTGACCACTCAAGAATATTCACTCAAAATCAATTTTATTTTTATCTTTAACTAAAATTTTCAGGCCTCCCTTAGGTGCTTGGCAAATGGTTTTTTAAGAGAGGTAGCAACAGGCAGATATGTAAAGACACTGAAATGCTTTATTTGTTATTGTACTAAGTACTAATATGTTTATCTGATTTATCTTTGTTTCTTCTTGCAGAATCTCTGACTCCTTGTTAAGTAAGGTATTATCCTCTTCCATCGTATTTGTTCATTCTTTCTTCCTTCCAACAATATTTCTTATTTTAACACCACCACCACTACAAAAAAAAAGGTGCATGCTACGAAATGCAACCCAGACATTTAAATTCCTCCAAGTGATAAATGCAACCCAGAGCTCCATCTTTTTTTAAAATTGAGATATTGGCACTATTTGATCACCAAATGCAAAGGAAAATTATTTTGTTTCAACTAAATGAAATCAATGAGTTTTTAATTTTCTTAAAAAGAAATTTTATTAGAAAGAAAAGATGTAATGTACAATATGAAGAGAATAATACATCATTCATAACAGGGAGGGATTGAATTAATAAATTTGGGGAGAAAAAAAGTACCATGGTTGCCCAGTCTTTGCACATGCCAGAAATAATAACACCCTTAAACAGGAGAATGTTACCTTAGTGTCTCCACTGTAAGGCACTCCATTGTATCCTAGCTGTGAAATTTTAGAATCACCAGCATTGATATCTCCATTAGCTGCACGAACAGCGGCACTGGCTCTAGCTTCCCATGCTTGAAGACTGCCAAATTCAGGAACAGGCAAGTCTTTTACCCGACTGAGTTGGTCCATTAAAGGCTTGAGCTGTACCTGCACTAGCACAAGAAGTACAACAATAATCACAAGATTAACTGTGGGCCAGTAGCAACAACAAAATAAATGTCACCAATATGTAAAGTCTAACATATATCATGAAATTCGAATAAGATTAAGATACCTATAGGCAACGATGTGACATTCATAAACTATCCCAAGTTTTGCACCTATACTGAATACTCACCCAACAAAATGTGCCCAGCATATATATTATATACTAGAATGGAATATGATGATGGATCAAAACTAGTAAAGTAGTTGACCTGCTAAAAACTTGTGAGTGTGTCAGGTTTAGCCCAAGGTTATCTGGTTGTCTTGGGCCATTTCTAAACTAAAGTGGGTCATACATTGGATTGGACCACCAAAACCAAGGTGTCCACTAATGTTTGGCACCAAAATGCTGCACTCAAGCTTGAACTAGCAGCAAATTCATTGTTTTGATCATTTCCCAGGTCCCAATTAGGGCAGGACTGGAATGATGTATAGAAGAATGGAAAACAGGGATGCTGCCTTATGGTTCTTTCCTCTTTGTAATTTGTTGTAGTTGGTAACCTCCACATGGCTGCTACAGTTATGAATTTCTTATATTGGTAAGATGGAAGAGCTAAATTCAGTTTTGTCTTTATCTTAGGCAGTGATTATCACTGTAGAGACAGGTTCAAATGCATGAAACCTAACAGACATTTATACGTGGGAGGTTTTTTTTTTTTTTTTACTTTTCATAATGCTGGCTTCTGGTTGAATATAGTGATATTGATAGGACTGGGAGTGTGGGCCTAGACATAGAGGGCAGGCCCAAGATGTGGAGGGTGTATGTGAGGAGAAACTGGGGCGTGAAAAGAGGAGGTGAGGTGGCAAAGGGTATAACCAAATGTTCAATTGCATGAATCAGGTAAGGGAGTATTTAGGGAATGTTGAGGACAGAGAAAGGCACCTTTTGATTTTGGAATTCTGTTATGGGCAGAGGGCTTTAGCCTCTCTGTAAGGAGCTCAGCTCTGTGGCAGTTGGATTGAATTCCTTCTGAATTTACGTTTGTTATTGAACAATACAAGCATTTCCTGATTTTGAAATCTGTTTATTCTGTTACTATTGCTGGGTTCTATCAGGTATCCACTTCCAAAGTGAAATATTATGATTGACAGTAAGTTTTTAGTAAAATTGGGTTTCAAACATTCTTTAGATTTGGACTCATACACATGGGAAACAGGCTTACAAGGTCTATATACATTAAATTCTGTTAGCTAAAATATCATGTCTGTAAAATTTAAAAAAAATAAAAAAGCACTCTACTATGCAACATGAAATCAATTAGAAGTGATTAAGCATTTAAGCTTACTACCAAATGACAGGTCTAAACCTGAAATGAAAGTTTCTGAGTTATCAGCATGCCATTACACATACTTCTTTTGTTTATTTATATTTCAATTTAGTTACTCCCCAAATGCATCTTTAAGTAGTTGAATTACATTACACAATTTATTTCAACATTAAGATAAAGAATCAGAGAGATAGTCTAATGGTGCATGAAAACAGAAAACAAACCCTGCAATCATCGTCCTTAGGGAAAAAATGACTTCGCATATTCTAACATTTCATGCATAATAGCACAACCATTGCTTGCTACAAACTATGTTAATTAAGTTTCCCAGTTCTTGAAAAACAACAATGATAACCAATTAGGCATCACCAACAATAACAAAAATAAGTAAAATGATCCATCATATGAAGCAACAAATAGAAATAAACTGCATCGTAAAATCAGATAAGAACCTCCATCTTTTGAAGCATGTCCTTTAACTTTTCATGCCGTCGTCTTCTTGCATTATCATCTCCATCTCCCCCTTCTTGAGCAGCTATCTTATCACTTTCAACCTCTAGTCTTCCATTACAACTTTCACAATGGAAGTCCTCATCTTCAAACGATACTAACCGCAGAGCATCCAAAGCATTGTATCTAAAATAAGTCATAAGCCCCAAGTGTTATAAAACAGAAAATCTGAAAATGCATCAAAACAAACAAAATAACTATGACATATTATGATCTTGATATTACAATGATTATTGAAACCTTTTTCCACAGTTTGGACATATATATTCCTGAAGTGTGTTTTTGTTCTCCAACTCATCTTTAAGCTTATGTTTCATGCGATGTAGTCTGTACCTAATCACATCGTATATCTGCAATGAAATCAACATACGATTGGAGGGGGCATAAATTGGCTGTACACTTGTAATGGTTCAAATAAAATGATACTATAATGGGTAAAATAACACTGTTTTCGACTTCTCCCTGCAATAAAACACCCAAATATCCTTGGAAAACCACAATTATGGAAAAATTAGAGTGAAGAGATGGACCTGTGCATAATCTAGACAACAGTAAGAGTGTGTGTGCAGCTTGACCTTTTCTTCTCCCTCTTTTGCTGTCTGTTGACCATCAGCTGTAGCAGCTACAGCAGCACTATAAATTTTTGCACCTTTTGCTGTCTGAGGTCAAATCAGAAAAAATGTACTTGACTATATTTTTTTTTCCAGCAAAATTACTATATATTATATAGTAGTAAAATCAGTACAAGTGGTACTGTTGTATTTACATCCTTGAGTCACTATGTGCAGATCTATGGTGTCCTAATACAAGCTCTAATGCAAGAATTAGGCAGACATAGGTCTGAATCTAAACTAGAATCCCAGCCACAAAAAACTATAAACCAATCCCCCCCTGAATACAAAACCCAGCCCTGATGTTGCTGGACCAGGAATAGAAAGGAATATCAAATCCTTTTTCCATATTTTTAAGCCATGTCCAGCAGAAAAATAACGTATCATCCATCAGTTTTTGACTGTTGAAGCTTTCGTTTGAGAACACTATCCTGTTCCTATGATACCATATACACCAGGTCAAAGAAATCCACCAAGTTTGCCAACGCTGAAGTTGGATACCACTGAGATTGCAATAGGAATGTTGAAGGAATTGTTCTCTCGGCATTTCCGGGAAGACACCTAATGTGTTTAGCCAGAACAGCGATTCCCACCATAGTGGCATGGTTTTGACACAACTGAAGAAAAGGTGGGACACATTCTCATCGCAAATTCTGCAAAATGGGCAGCTGACATCATTCAGATTCAGTTCCACATTCCTTCTCCTCAAGTTAACCTTTGTTGGCAATCTATCCTGAATCAGCCTCCAAACAAAGTGTGATGCTTTACTTGGGACTTTTAGCTTCCAGAGATCAGTAAATACTCCATCATGATTTTCATCTGCCATATATTGATTGAGCAGCTTGTAAGCACTCCCCACTGAGTAACTCCCTCTTGGATCCCCCTCCCAAATCCAACTATCTTGTTACTGAACTTGTACTGTCAAACCCTCTATATCCTCCATAAATTTCGAAGCTATATCTATCTCACACTCCAAAAATTATCTCTTCCCTGGAACTGTCATTCCAACCCTCCAATTGATGTCACCCCTAGCTGCTGGGTATATTGTTGTTGCTGTTGAGAGATGCTGTACATTCTCGGGTACTTTTCCAGCAAAGAAACCCCATCTTCCCAGAACTTCACCTTTGACCCGCATCCAATTTTCCATTTTGTCCCACTTTTAAACGAGTCCCCCCTCCTCAGTCAAGTTGCAAATAATGCTTGAATCCTGGTTGACCGTGGTTAATGACTTATTGCAATAACCAACGACAACTGCTGCAACCCAATGTTTCTGTTGGGCCCGTCTCCATCTGCAAGCATTGCCATGTTGATCACTGAAGGCTCACCGTCAAACTGTGCTTCCTCCGACAATAAGTCCACCCCCATCATGCTCCCATCTAAAGAAATTTCTTCTGAGGATTCTACAAAGCTCTCTCTTTTACAGTTGCATCTGCGATAGTTGTAGCACATCTCTTCTACAATCTTAACCATGTAATCGAACCCATTAATGGACGCAGTTACAGTATGGTTGATTGTAGGAGACCATGGCGTCTTGATGAGAACTCGTGCCCTGTCTAACCTTTCAAGATCTTCTACATCCTCGTCGACATCCACCACCTCGCTAATCCCTTTCGCAATCTTTCTGATGGTTTCCAAATCCCATTCATGTAATGGGATCCCCCAACACATAATCCAAACCATCCTAAATCCATACCTCAGACTTGGGCTCCATTTCTCCAAGGTATGGAACATGGATAACCCACTTTCAACCCCTTCTCTACATAACTCTTCTGCTCTTGTATCACTGAGCCCCATGAGTAGTACCATGTCGCCACCAAGGTACTTTGGCTTAATATCTTTGCCTCCATCCCACATAAGCTCTTCTTCTAGTCTATCAAACGCCGCTAGATTCCTCAGTCTACCTACCCAGGCCTTGCTTAACTATGTCTTCTTTTCCATGGGTATAACTAGCTGGATTGACGACGAGATGTCGTGTTCGTTGCCTGCGCATACCTCAGTGTCCATCTTTTCGCCATATTTTTCCTACTAGTTGCAACCATTTCCGCGTACAATCCGAATGTTGTCTGTCGTTGGGGATACTGCTTCTATAATCCTCTATCCAACGTTGTGTGCTTTTACCTTTGTCTCTCTCAACTAACTTCTCCTTGATCGGCTCCTCCTTATGCTGCTGATGATCCTTGTTGACTCTCTCTATCAACTTCCCTTCCCTTCCATGCTTCGGAAGATTTGCATGTAGTTTCAATCCTCCAAGGATCAAGTTATCAAGTTGTCTCTCGAGTTTCCTAACATCGTTGACCCCTTTGAATCTCACGAAACCATATCTCTGACCGCTCATGTTTCTGTTCTTTGCGATGAATACCTCCCTGACATTGCACCACTTCTTAAACTCGAACAACAGGTCCTTTCCCCCCAAATCTTCTAGAAACCGTGTGAAGTAGAACAAGTATATGTCTGGTGCATCCCTCCAATTTTTGTTCCTTTCATTCCCCCGTCGTGCCGCCATTGTCGTCGCATCATGTTAAAAGTACCCTTTCCCGGCGTAGTTGAGACAGGACCTCTCACACACCCACTCTGTGTTTCGCTCTGTCACCCACTCTCTATTTCTCTTTCTACCTTTCTCTCTCATCTTTTTTGCACAGCTGAAGCCTTTAATTGACCAACTCAGCTGGGTATGTACTTGACTATATACATTCACCCACATTTCTCACATGCAAGCAAATCTAACAATGAAAAATAATTATAAAAAAAAACTAATAAAGCACACATCAATGGAGGAGAATTACAATCCAAAACCACTAAATGACTAGTTATGCAGAATTTAAGCTTAAAATAGATGGGTTGATGGAAGAAACTTTGCATGATAGAGAAAAAAATATGAAATGTATGCAAAGGGGCCCTTTCCGAACACAGATAGTGATCTTTCTTTTGCCACTTGGCATTCCAGATTAGGTCACCCTAGTGGTGATACTATGAAACTTGTATCCAAGCTTTGTAATATACCTATTATAAATAAAACAGGTTCTGATTTTTGTTCTCACTATTGCATTGGCAAGTCCCATCGTCTTCCCTCTTCCCCTTCTCTTACTGTGTACTTGAATCCTTCTGAACTCATTTATACAGATTTGTGGGGTCCTTCACCTGTCTTGTCCAACACTGGTTACAGCTATTATGTAACCTTTGTTGATGCCCACACTCGGTTTACTTGGCTTTATTTGTTGAAAAGTAAATCTGAGACTCTTAATCTGTTCAAACAGTTTTACACTTTAGTTAAAACTCAATTCAGTTTACCTATATAAGCTTTTCAGTCTGACTAGGGGGAGAATATAGGTTTCTTGCAAAACTTGGTGTGCAACATAGATTGATATGTCCCAACACCCATCATCTGAATGGAGTTGAGGAAAGAAAGCACAGACATATAGTTGAAACTGCCCTAACTATGTTTTCTCACTCCTCTATGTCTCTTGAGTACTGGGACCATGCTATTATTTCTGCTATGTATCTCATCAATCGCCTTCCATCATCATCTATTAATCAAGAGGTGCCTTATCAGAGATTGTTCAAAAGACTCTCAGATTACAAGTTCTTGAAATTGTTATCCTCTTCTATGACCCTACAATCAGCATAAACTTCAACCAAGGTCTCAAGAGTGCCTTTTTCTGGGTTATTCTCTCTCTCACAAGGGTTACAGGTGCATGGCTGAAGATGGAAGAATTTACATCTCAAAGGATGTGATATTTGATGAGTTGAACTTTCCTTTTCCTAGGCTGTTTGGAGAACCAGCCACAGATTCATCAACTACTGCTACTATTTCTCACTCTCAACAGACCTTAACAGTTCTGTCGGCACCTCCAACAACAGCCACTCCTCCCACTCTTGGCAACCATACAACTGCAGAACAAATGGCTAATGATCCCTCACTAGCAACTTCAATTTCAGTGGGTGCAAATTCTGTTTCAGATAATGATTCTCAGCCAGACTAAGCAACAGTACCCACTGTAGCTGCTCCCACTCTAACAGCTCTTGTCATACCTAATAACACTCATCCTATGTATACTATGGCTAAGGCTGGTGTAGTTAAACCCAGGTTGCACCCTACTCTTCTTTTAGCTCATGCTGAGCCCAGATCTACAAAGTTTGCCCTTTCTAATCCAACATGGCTGGCAGCTATGAAAACTGAGTATTAGGCCTTGATGAAAAATGGTATTGCTCTTCCTTCCAATAGGTCCCCTGAGGGTTGCAAGGGGGTTTTTCGAATCAAAGATAATCCTGATGGCACTGTCAGTAAATACAAAGCCAGACTTGTGGCCAAAGGCTTTCACCAGCAACTTGGTTATGATTACAATTAGACATTTTCTCCTGTAATCAAACCACTCACTGTCAGAATTCTTCTTTCTCTTGCTGTCACTCACAAGTGGAGTCTTCAGCAGTTAGATGTCAATAATGCATTTCTCAATGGTGTTCTTGAAGAGGATATCTACATGAGTCAGGCCCCTGGATTTGAAAATCCCAACAAACAGCTTCTGTGTAAGTTGCATAAGGCAATATATAGTCTCAAACAAGCCCTTAGATCTTGGTTTGACAAACTAAAGGCCACCCTTCTTCGGTTTTAGTTCAGGTCCAGCAAGTGTGATCCCTCACTTTTTGTTAACACTGATTCCAAAAATACTGTTATCTACATGCTTGTGTATGTAGATGACATTATTGTCACTGGAAACAATCCCACGTTCATCAAGTCCTTATTCACCAACTCAACTCTGAGTTCTCACTCAAAGACCTAGGGAGTAGGGAATCTTGACTATTTCCTGGGAATTGAAGTAAGACCTCAGCCCAATGGTGCACTCATTCTGACCCAGTCAAAGTACATTAGGGATTTATAGGGGAAAACAAAAATGGATGAGGCCAATCCTATTTCTTCTCCAATGGTTGGAGGCAGCAAGTTAACTAAGTCAGGGTATGAGCCTTTCCCTGATCCCACTCTATACAGGTCTATTGTGGGAGCCTTGCAGTATTCAACCGACACTGGACCTGAAATTAGTTTCTCTATTAACAAAGTCTGTCAGTACATGTCAGATTCATCATAACAGCATTGGGCAGCAGTAAAACAGATTCTCAGATATCTAGCTAGTACCATCAACTTTGGTTTGAAGTTTCTCCCTCCTTCTACTGGACCTCCCTTTACAATGCATGCTTACTGTGATGCTGACTAGACATCTGATCCTGATGACAGAAGTTCAACTTCTGGTGCAGCCATCTTTTCTGGGTCAAATTTAGTTTCTTGGTGGTCAAAGAAACACTCTATTGTTGAAAGGTCCAGTACAGAGGCTGAATATCGCAGTCTAGCCTTAGCCACTGCAGAAGTAACATGGATTAGGTAACTTCTGTCTGAATTACACATTCCTCATCACTCTCCAGTCATCTTTTCTGACAATCTAAGCACTATTGCTCAACTGTTATGCGCTCTCAAACTTAGCATATGGAACTGGATCTCTTCTTTGTTTAGAGAAAAAGTTTTGGAGAAGCAACTTCAAGTGGTTCATGTTCCTGCCATTGATCAGAAGGCTGATATTTTGACAAAGGCTTTGACTCCTTCCAACTTTACTGCTTACAGATCCAAGCTCAGAGTGGATGAAAAGTTCACTTCCAACCTCTCATGAGCTTGCGGGGAGGTATAGGAGTATATTTACTCGATAAACTGTTTTTCCTTTCTTAGCTTCTATGTATAGGATTAACTACAGTTTATTGTACTGCTATAGTTAACTGACTAGAGTCGGTTGATAGTTAGTTAGTTGACAATTACCTCTGTGTAACTGCCTATATAAACTGAGGTGTAACCTTTTCTCTCAAGTATCCCTACCTTATATTCTTCATTAAATTACAATGGGGGAAAAAAGCATTAAGGGTTAAGAAAACACCATATTAATATAGTGTTATTCTGCAGTTTTCAACTTATATGAAATATGGTCATAAATAATCTGTCAAATTGCTATGTAAAGGGATGACTTAACACCAGTCACCAATAACAAGTCCGTTAAGCTCATTCAAAAGAGAAATGCTAAGCCATTTCTCACCATCAAGATATGAATCAGACAAAAGAAATTGTCTATTTGATTGGCTAATTCATAGACAGAACCAAATAGTTACCTCTCTCCTATGATCCCGAGTAATGATCTTTTCTTCTTCAAAAAACCGCAGAGTTCGACGAAGTTGTTTTGTGTGTAATTTGAGGTCCTTTGCCAAGTCTTCTTCTCTAACCCATTGTCGCCTGAAATATTAAAAGAATACACTTAACCACCAAATTCAACAAATTAAACGACCCTGCATTCTTTCAACTACAAATATAGTCAAGTTCAACCGACATCATTTTTTTCCCTTTTCTTTCATTTAATCTATTCTGCTTTCCTATTCTCTCTATTTTCTCTATTTCACTTAAAGTTGTTTTGTTTTCCTTCCTTTGTAACTGCACACACGTATAAGTTCCATGGTTTTAAACTGCAGTGGATTGAGCTTCTTAAAGTCTCACAATATCATTGTAACCACAATCACAGCAGGATTTGCCCACAACTATTCGCTACTCAGCTACCAAAATTCAAAACCATGCGTTCTACTTTCAACAGAACAAAACACCAAGGCATGTCTTCAAAAGCTGATAAAACAAGATGGAAAGCCGAACCTCGTGAGTGCGTCAAGAACCACCATAGCTATTCCCCTGTTATCACTCCTTCCCGTTTTGGGCTGATTATCTCCTTTGCTCGTAAGATCATCGTAGAAAGCCCTTGCAGCTAGTTTAACCAGCCTACGCACATTCATTCAACAAATTAAAACAAGAACTTATATATCCTGAATTATTTAGTAAATTGCAGCTCAAAATTCGCTTATTCTTCTTCTTTCTCTTTTTAATTAGATTAAACGCAACTTTTTTACAGTTGAACTAGAGAGAGATGAACCATTACTTGTTGTAGGGTTCAATCATCGATTCGACGTGGTTTAAGATTTTAGCACCAAAGTTAGGGTTCTAGAGAACAAGGTGGGTGCAGTTCGTTGAATGGAGTGAAGCAACTAGCAAGTCGAAAGATCTCTGCCCCAGACAATTTCGATTTCAATAACGGCTGCAACAACAAGTATTAAAGCTTAGTCAACGGCGTTTATATAGAGAGGGGAATGGAACGAACTAGAGACGCTTTCGTTGTCGTGGATGATGGATGGGCCTTTCGGGCTTTACTACTTCCGCGGCTCAATGGGATGAGCTTCCTGCACCATTTTGTTTTCTTATACACCATTTAAATTTTTT
>QARZ01040169.1:59858-71957 GCA_013407115.1 Glycine latifolia | reverse complement strand
CATTTTAAGCTAAGGGATTGTTTTATTCAATGTTGTTCTAGAGAATTGATCCATGCTTCCTAGTTAAACTTTGTTTATTGCTGAGGACAGCAATATCTAAATCTAGGAATTGTTTGATATGCGTCTAGCATATAAGGTTTCCTAAGCTTTTAGAAGCAAGAATTGAGCATTAAGCATGGATAATTGCCCTTTTGTTTTATGAACTGAGCTAATGTGACAAATTGCCAGGAAATCAATCAAAGGTGCCAAGATTAAGCAAAGATCAGGAAAAAAGAACCAAGCTTGGAGGAATATGCTGGCGCCATCAGCGCCAGAATGGTGCCATCAGCGCCAAAGACACTAGAAGCCAGCGCCATCCGCGCCACAACCACGCCAAAGGCGCCATAAGCTCTGGAAACTGGCGCCATCCTCGCCAGGCTGGTGCCAAGAGCGCCATATACATTGGCATCCCGCGCCAAGAGCGCCAATATGGCTCCATCAGCGCCATTCCTTCTGTAAGTTGGCGCCAGGAGCGCCGGGCTGGCGCCAAGAGCGCCACAGGTCGAACAGAAGCAGAATATTAAGGGCAAAACAATGACTTCACAGCTAGGTTATAAATACCCAACCCTCAGCATTCAATACACGACTTCTTGGAGGAAAATAGCACAAAATAGGGTCTTAGAAAGCTTGGGGTGCCTTTGCTAGGGTTTAAGGGAGATGGAGGCTCAAGTGGAGATTCTTCTCCATCTTCATCTTCCTTGCTTTAGCTAGGTATGCCATCTTGTTTTGTAACACAGCCACCCACAATGAGGATTGGCTAGTTCCATATTGTAGTTAGGGCCAAGCACTGAATGTAACCTCTTTTGGATTGTATTGGATGCTATTCTTCATTAATATCAAGTTATTTCACTTTATCTTGTTGAATGTATGTTGCTATCTCGCTGGAACTGATCACTCTAGTTAGGTACTGGAGGTTAGGGTTTACAATAGGAATATTGGAACCTTATGCTTGGACTTGGGTAAAGTGACAAGCTTTACGTTAACTAGGGATAGGTGTGTATGCTTGCAACCATTTATTGCATCATTTAATGCTTAACCTAACAGCTATCACTAAGCGATTTGGGTAATTAATTGGGTAAAAGGGTTAAGATCACTACGGGAGTAGGGCTTAGCTATTATTGTATGAAGATGCATGTTGAGTAATTTGAGATAAATGAGCATAGTAGACAATACATGTAAGAAGGTGGGAAGCATTTAGTGTGGGTTGCCCTAGCTACATTACTTCGAATATCGTTATAACCCTATTTACTTGTTGATAATAGTTAATGCTCATAATTAGGTTTATTTTCATTATTACACACACACAACAACAACTTCTCGTACATATTTGTTATCCAACCTATTGATATTAATTATAATTTAATCGGTCAAACAATCCTCGTGGGAACGATATCTTTCTTATCATTATATTACTTAGAACGATCGGTATACTTGTCGAACGCGCAACACAATGCACCCCCCATGTACATACACAACATACATCCATCACGATGACATCATCAACATCAACATTATCTCTCATCTATGTCATCATCAACATCAATATGATCAACAACATCAACATCATTTCATTTCAATATCATCAACAACATCAACATCATTTCATTTCAACATCATCAACAACATCCACATTATCTCATTTCAATATTATCATCAACATCACAAGCAATCGTATTTCACATCTATACATATAACATATGCCTGAGATTCACATTCCCCAGGTCTTTAGACAACACAAACCTCATTCATTCACAATCCATAATACCACGAGACTGGTATTTTAGGAAAATTCTAAATTAAAGAGGATGACTACAATTAGAAAACAAACTCTTATGCCCATTTAAAATTTAATAAAGAATTAAATAGGAGAACATATTATAAAAATTTGGGCAGAGTCTCCTTTGTAATTAAGACTTTTCCCAAAAATCCAATCATTACAACAACATCATTTACGGTTTTATCCATCAATAACAAATTCATCGCATCCCATTAGTTAAAAACACAATTTTTCTTGAAAACTAGCACACAACAGGGACAAACATACATCAATAATAAATATATCGCATCTCATTAGTTAAAAACACTATTTTTCTTGAAAACCAGCACACAAGGACAAACATACATCCCCATAATTGGGTTCCCTGACCCCAACTATGGTATCAAAAGCTGTAAACAAATAATAAACTCCCCTCACCTATCTATCTCCCTCTGTTAGCTCCTTGTAGCATCTTTTTGAGATCTCTCAAGTTCATGTGCTTTGGCCCAAACATAGAGCTCCATATACCAAATCGAAGATAATTTAGTATAGATTTCAAAGACAGGGTTAACATTAACATTCGGGGTCATATACCTACTCAAATTTAAAATGGGCTAAAATGATGTTTTGGAAGTCCAAATCATTTTGAAATTCCAATCACACCAATGTGATCGGGGCTCAACGAAGGTCACAAAAATGACATCAATTTTATAAAAAGGAAACTTTTACAACGTCCCATTTTCAAGGGTTTTCAAAGGAAGTGTAAAAACACCCAATAACGGTACCCGAATCACAAAAGATACTAAGAGAGGCTTAAACTAACTAGGAGAAGACATGGAAACCATGGTTACCTCGAAGAAACCAAGAACGGAGGATTGGAGGCTCCATTCTCTATCAAATCCTCGAGTTGAGTTTTGAAGATTCCACTTTGATTAAAGTGTTCCTCTTCGTGCGGTGGTCTGATGGCAAGCAGCGACGGCTCGTGGTGGTCACCGGTGATTGTGGGTGGTGGAAGAGGAGGTTCTACGGTTTGGTTGAGAGTTTAAAGAGAGAGATAGAGAAGTAAAAAATGTATTTTTTGGCACTGCTGAATGTATTTATAAGTTGCAGATCTCGCTTAGCGAGCTCTACTCGCTCAGCGCAATTTCCTCTATGTTTAGAATTGTGCTTAGCGGGACATCAAAAGTGGTTATTCTAAAAATTGCAATGGTCAAACCATGAAGAGATGGGTTGTGAACCTACTATCAAAAGTTTAAGGCAATCCAACGGTTAACGAGTCAGAGATTGTAGTTTTACAAAAATAGGTTTTGGGTCAAACTATCAATCACACATTTCAAACATAGATCAAACAAACTTCACATAACTTAACATCCACACCAAGCAATTGCACAAGGACAATTTACACAAAATTCAACTAATAAAATAATCAAATAACACAAGAAATACATCAAACATATATTTTCAGTTATCAAAATTTCAGGGTGTTACACCAGACGCCAACAAGTCTCTGATTCTTCATCCTCTTCTCACCATCATTTGTCAGCACCACCACTACCTCTTTCTACTTCTACTCAGGTCCATCCCAGGAACATGTACCATATGACCCTTTTGTGATGCAAGCATGCATGCAACAATACAATGAGATGAACGCCCACGAGTTCTATTTGACCATGACATTCCACATAAAGGCTCTCTAGCTAGTTGGTCTCCACACATCTATTCTAAACTACCTTAAGGCTATTGGTTGGTCATCTCTGGTAGACATTCAAGAGCAAGGCTATCAAGAGCCCACTATTGATTTCTTGCTACATGTCAAGAGTGGGATCCCAACCCTGACTCTAATCATATTTCACCATTAGTTGAGTGCCTCTCGCACATGGTGACATTTTGTATGATGAGAGAGAGGCGGACAATGGCCCTAGATGATTTCAATATCATCATGGGTTTTGAGACACCAAAGACTTTGTCTCCATAAGAGTACAAAGAGGAATTATTTAGAGAACCTGAGGGATAACAAGAGTCTAAATCATGACACACCATCGTTGGCAGTTACATGTTCTATCCAGGCCATTCCAAGGGCAGCACCATCAGGGGCCCTACACTCGTATTTTGTTGAGGTGGATTTTTGACTCTATCTTTGGTCAAATGGAGAGCACGGGTGTAGTTGGGTCCAAGGACTTCCTTCTTTTGTAGAGCATACATCATTGCCTTAAGGTGAATGCGGGTCATCCACAACTACCAGTAGATAGGCCTCAAGAAAGCCCAAGAAGGGCAAGAGTTATATATGTGCGAGCTCCCTCATTTCACACTTGGCAGTCCACTTTGGCTTTGATGAGGTAGATGCAAACCAATGGATTGAGCCTAGCCCTATTACGATGAAAATGCTAGTATCCATAGGACTCGCTTGCCACATTCAAGAGATCCAGTATGTTCTAGTGGAGCTGGCTGAGAGAGAACAGGTTAATGAGGCACATTCTAAGAGAGCCTCACCATAGAGAGCTTCATGACAGTCACAACAAAAAGCTTTGAGACAACAACAACCACTACTCTTCGCATTTGACATGTAAACACTTTTGGGGCATTTGGATGGCTTGCAGGCTCGTATTGATGAGCGCTTTGCTGCTCAAGAAGTATGGATTATAGAGGACCATGCTGTAAAAATGGAGTTCCCACGAAAAATTCAAGACCACTTCTATTAGGGTACACCTCTAACTTAAGGTGGTTTTGTCTTATTTTGCGTTTTTAGTTTCCAATCTGTCATTTCAGTACTTTGTTTCATCCATTTGAGTTTCCAATATTTCCTTTCTAGTTTTAATTTTTTTCTTTTCTTTTTTTATTATTCTACTTTTTATAGAATGCATTGAGGGCATTGCATTGTATAAAAGTCTCGGGAAGCGTAACACTATTGCTTCCCCAAATTAAGATATGATATGACTATTTGCATTTATTTTTATTCTCTAGAGGTGTGATTTTTTAAATTTTTTTGTTGTTTAGTTATTGTGTTTTTAAAGATTCCATAATTGAGTTGTATCGAGGTAACATGAATATTCTCAAGTGGAGGAACATTAGCATAAAAGTTTGTAGATTTTCTCTGAGTGGCCCTCATATTTATGAGTTTTTAGCTGTAATTCTATTGGTGTGTATGATTAATCCTTTCAGTAACTTCCCTTCTATATTTTATTTTGACATGACATGCATATCCTTTAGTGGTTCTTGAACTTTTTTGAAAAGATGAGGCATACATAGGCATTCTTGAGGACCCATACTTTTGAGAAAATTCCCCCTTCGTTGCCTAAGTTGAGCCTAATTTAATATTTTCTTTTATGCTTGATTTGTGTTTTATTAAATTGATCTATGACACAATGAAAAGGGACATGGAATTCGATAATGATAATGCATATTATGCCAATTAAAAGGGGAAGTGAATTCCAAACTCCTTCTCTCATGAATGAAATAAAAGTGGCCAAAAGTCAAATAATAAAAAAGGAAAATTGACCCAAGGGCAATATGTCTGCAGAAGTTGAATGAAAATCAAGGTGAATGCCTACAAAGAAAAGAAGAGACAAAGAGAAGAAGGAAAAGGAATGAAATGAAAAGTGAATAAGGTTGTTGAAAGTAAAAAGGTAGAAGTTCCCCTTAACTTGAGTAATTGTTGTTTATCTTTATTGGTACCCTGATATGCGTTTGTCGTATCGCTTCAAAACAATTAAACTACGCTAATTCTGTAGCATAGGATTAACTTAAGTCGACTCAAAGACACAATCAATATGGTTCCAACTTTAATTCACTAGTAAATAAAAGGGGGATTTTTATCAAACAGTTTGCATGCGCTAAATGAAAATTGCAAAAACACAAACTACGATTAAAGATCAATGCAGAAACTAACAAAATTGATAACAAGTAATGTAAAACAGATTAAAGAGCATCAATCCAATTCACCAAACCAAGCTATTCGAATCATCATCGTTCTCAAAAATTTATCCTATTGTGAAAGTTCATTCAATTTCATTAGAAGCAGTTCAATCGAATTAACCCCTAAATTAATTGAAACCACAACCCTAATTGAAATATCATCCAATTAATATGTGATTTATATTCAAAATTAGGAAATGAATCCATAACCTAATCCACTTTCAATCCTAAACACATTCACAATCATGAAAACAGAATAGCAATTGAAGAAGAAAGTGAACAATCACACAGAATTCGAAATACTAAACCAGAACTCAAATTCTTCTCTTGCTTGGGTTGGATCCTTGGATTGATTGATTATTTAGTCTTCCATGATTATCATCAATGAAATCCCCATGAAATAAGTGCATGAAAATGGAAGAAGGGAAAACGAAAATGAAGAACAAGGAAGAACAGTTGAGAGAAAATAAGAGAAAGAGTTTTGATTCTAAAAACTTAAAAAGAGAAATGTAAAATTGTTTTTGCAAAATGAAATGTAATGTAATAATTCCTCCTAATGTCACTAATATATAGTGGCTAAGTCTGAAGAAAAGAATGGGCCATGAACAACACATCAACTCTAATTATTTATGTTATTTACACCAATAAAAGTCCAACTCGCAGCCCAAAATACAAGTGCAGTGGTTCTGACTTCAAACCCTAAAATGACCCTCCAAATGGCAGAATTGGCCTCAGCTTATTTCTGGCAAACTTGTAGATCTTTTCGTTATCTGTCCAAGGACTACAAGAAATCTCAATTCAGAGTTCCATAGAGCTCTATAGATCCTGCACAAGACAGATACATCAAGTGAGTATAAAATCCGAAAATACGCAACAATTAGCAATTAAGCCCACTAACTTGCCTAAGATAAAAACTGAATTAGAATGGGAAAATAAAAGTCCAAGAGAAGTCAAATAAGCTAAGAATGATAGAAAAAATATTTAACTAAAGGCACTCCATCATACCTCTTTTGTTGCCTATTCCTTCAGCATCCACCTTACATTACAACCTGAACTACATCACTTGTTTGGAATTTTTTTAGTCTCTATTAGAGTTAAGTTTATTGATTAACAAAATTTTGACCATGTCTGCTGAATTGTGATTTGAGTGTTTCTTAATATACAACTTTATCATTGAGAGATGGTGAGAAGAGTGAACATGTTTTCTCATTGAGATAATATTGCAAGAATAGTTAAGCCTAATGGGTTCCTTAAATTATTGTATGTGACTTGATGTGTGGTTGTATGAGATAGTGCGGGGAGTTCCATTGCATGTGATTCAACTTGATAAATTTGTTTATTTTGAGATAAGAATCAAAATAATTGCTTGAGGACAACCAAAGCTCAAGTGTGGAGAGGTTGATAAACCAAATTTTGATAACCTTTTTATGTGTAGTTCTAGGCCTATTGTGTGCAATTATGACACAATTTGTTAGCAGAACTAAAGGTGTAACGACCCGGATTATAAGTTGCTAATATGGATGCTTGATGTGTGTATTATATTAATTAAATTACATGTGTTATGTTGATTGATTAATTGTTTTATTTATAACTTTTTGTTTGAGTGCTTTTGTCTTGGTATACGTGTTTAATGGGTATTGGACATAAGTCAACTCTGCTGTGTTGTAGTTGCCAGCTGTGCACGTTAAGAGGACATGTTGTGTCAACCGTGTTTATAAGCAGCAGGTTGATACAGCAACAAGTTACCTCTTCCTTCTTCTACCTTTGTGTTTCCTCTATTTTCTCTCTAAAACTCACCTAGAAACCTCTCGTTCCCAACCCCTTCTTAGTTATCTTCAACATACAAGAACCACCGTAGCTGCTGCGGAATCCCGACACCAAGGAGAACTTTGTGGTCGGAGCAAAAGTAGGGAACAAACCGTCGTGAAGCGTAGACGAACTCCTGGTTAGGTAAGGGGAGTTTATCGTGTTTCTTAATAGTTTTAGGTACCACAATTTGGGGGCCAGGGAGTCCAATCGTGATGATAATTGCATGTCTCTGGTGTGTGTGATGGTCTTCCCAGAAAAGCTACGTCTTTTATGAAGGGGATGTGGTATGCCTTGAATCTGTTAAATGTTGTTTTGTGTTGATGTTTGGTGTTCTTGAGGGGGGGAGTAGATGTTTTGAGAACTCCCTGTGCATGTGTGTGAAGTTGGCATTTTGATGTTGAAAGACTTCTAAGACACTTGCGGAAGTGTTCGTGAAGGTGATGAGTACCGGGATGGGTTGGCCGTGTTGCACATAGGTATCGACCCTTGTGTTTGATGTCGGCTACCAGGATGGGTAAGCCGAGTTGAGCGGGTTACGTGGCATGCATGCATGCATGCAGGACGTAACTTGGTCCTTATTGGCGGACTTCAATAGACTGGGTTCCCTACCCGTGGTCTTTCCTTTAGAGTCGTTAAGACTCGTTTACCTTTTTATAAGGTATACTGGGTTCCTTACCCAGGTGATACTTTATAGTTGTTGAGTTCAAGTTACATCACTAAAGATAGAGCTATTGGGTTTCCAACTCAGATGAGCTCGTGTTCTCTCAGGAAAAGAGCCACCAGGTTCCCCTACTTGGTTGAGCTTATGTTCCTTCTTCTAGGACGACCGGGTTCCATACACATGTCTTCTTTAGAAGCTCATCATTCCCTTTTCTTAGAGAGTCCGGGTTCCTTACCCGGGGTGGGCTGTTTCCTTTAGAATTACCAAGTCCAAGCCCTTTTTTCCTTGAGAACCACCGAGTTCCTTACTCTGCAAAGATTGTCTGCTCTTGGGAAATGAACTATAGGGTTCCCTTATACGCTTGTGTAGGTTGGTGAAATACAAACCTGGGGTCTTACAAGCACTATCTGTTGTAATCGATTACAGCGCTTATGCAATCGATTACATAGTGCAAAACCCATCCTTAGAACTTTACAAGAAACCTAAGGGCCTCTTGACTGCCTTTGGCAAATCCTTACCAAATCCTACTGACCTTAACCGAGTTCTCCCGACCTCGTCCTCTCTTACTACCCTTGTTCAAATCTCACCCCTTTGACCAACCCTTACCGACCTTGTCAGAGTTCTATCAGCCTTGACCGATCTTGTTTACCTTCGTCCGACCTTGATTGGATTCTTACCTTGGGGTAGTATATCTAAGTGCCAACCCGGACACCTCGTACTTCACACCGATTCACTTGTATGTATGTGCTTACATTGGTGGCATTTGAACTCGGCCTATGTGATGGCTTGAGATGAGAAATGCGTTTGGATATACATAAATACCCACGAGGGTGTATGGAGTATCCTGGCCAAGTCAGGTTGAGCCTGGTTCTAGGTCATACATTGATGGTGTCATGATGATATTCTATGTATAGCCGTGAGATGCCGGGACTGGGTGGTGGTAAACCTTGCGAGGACCACAGTCAGTGCATCGATGGGCCCTTGTGTGGGTGGTAGCTATGAGATACCGGGACTGGGTGGTGGTAAACCTTGTGAGGACCACAATCAGCACATCGATGGGCCCTTGTGTGGGCGTTAGGTTACGTAGGGGGTGTATGGCGTTAATCCTGGCCAGGTCGGGTTGAGCCTGGTTCTGGGTCATACATTAATGGTGCCTATGTAACATACGACATTTTGCATGGCGGAAATGGGGTTGATGATTGGCTGTAGGGTACGGAGGTACTGGGGGGCCACGTCTGTTCGCAATGCCTTCTGACACCCATTGGCTTATCACCATGGGGGGTGATTCTTGTGCACAACAGAGTGACCCTGATAAGCTACTACATCATCTGACCACAGGAATGGCCCATTTCTGGGATGGTACCACATTGCATGATGAGAATTGAGTCATGAGCATGCATCATGCTAGATTTCATAAGTTGATTTATGAGATGTTCGTGGATGTCCATATATATTAGTGTTCGATGGACGCTTGGAATGTTTGCATTGATATGTTGATGACCGTGTTACTTCTTGACCGGGTTGTGCCCTTTTCTGTTGTATTTATTGTTATTTAATATGATGAACTCACATTTGATTTGTTGTACCTAATGGTTTGGTACCTGTGATGATCGTGAACCGGATTCGTGAGCAGATGGGCAGAAGTAGGTGCTTTTGGGAGAAGACTGGGTTGATTGGAGCCGTCGTGTTTTGCCGGGATGTCAGGGACATGATCCCGGGCAGGAGTTTCTTTTGTTAGATGCACCCCTTGTTTTAATGGATGTACTCCTTGTTTTGCTATTTACACCCCTGACTTTCATTCTCTTTTAAATGTAAAACATTTGATATATATATATATATATATATATATATATATATATATGCATATATTTTGAGACATAATCTTTTCTACTTGTAATTAAATTATGTCTGGTATGTGCACACATATATTCGAAATGTCTTATGAGTACCTTTAATTACGTTTATTTTCTATAATGATGGTCGTTATATGCTCACGAAAAATTTATCATCATTTTCACAAGTAATGAAATGGGTGTTCTTTTTATTAAAAAAAAATATATCATGGTTATGAGTTAGTAATACAGTAGCGACGTGGCGGGCCGTTACATAAGGTGTTTGGTTAGATTTGTTAAACAGGTGATTAGGGGGACATTTGGTGAGATAAAGAGCTCAAAATAGGCCTAAATGACAAAGTGAAGAATCTGTTTGTTCATCATGGGCATGATCAATATGGAAGTCACCAAGATTGTGATTGTTTGATCAAGACCCAATGTTAGAAATAGTTAATATCATCCAAGTTGTGATCCTTTGATCACAACCAAGTATAGATCTGAGTACGAAAAGTTATCACAGTTGTGATGGGTTGATCATGGTCATGATCAGAGTGCGCTAGCAGTAACTTAACCTAAGACTACAAATAGTTTGTTTTTAGACCTTAGGAGGTAGTCTTTATTCTTCTACAATTTTTGAGTTCTAAGAGAGCAAGAGCATTGTGTTAGAGTCCTTAGCCCTAACGAAGTGCAAAGATCACAATTAGTAATCATCTGCATGTAATTAGTAGATGTAGGAAGTGAGTGTTTTATACTAAAATGTATGGTCAAACTGGTTGGGTAATCTCTGATAGGTTGATTAATAGGAAACTGATTAATCACCATCATCATTCTTAATCCTTTGGTTTAAATTAATGTCAACTGTCAGTTTAGTATTTTTTTTAAGGCAAAGAGCATCATTAGGCCATCATCAATGACTAATGATTGACGTTGGTAAACCGATTATTAACAATCGTAAGAATTTTGCTACAATTAGGATTGGTGGAATTAGTTAGTTTGAAATTATAATCCTTGAATATTCATCTCATTTTATCTTTCACATTATATTTATTGTTTAGATTCAATTTCTACATTACATAACTACTCAACAATCACATTATTTCAAATTCTTCCTTCAGTTGCTTTGTTACAAAATAAATTATTTTGGGAACTAGACTAGTCCTTTGGATTCGATATTTGAACTTTTAGCCCTTGATATTACTGTGTAGGGTACACTTTCCCTTGTGCATACATATTTTATGCATCAAAAATCTCAATCTTACAAAGCTTTATAAGGCAGGTTTTCTATGTATTGATCCTTTTACTTACTTAACTTGGGATACCTTGCCTGCAAAAGAAGAATACGCATTTGCAGTATACGAAGATAGGGAACCAGTGATCAAGGAGTTCCCCTAACAGATTGTTGCTCTTAATCGTAACAATCTTATTTTTTAGCATCGACCAATAGAAAGAAAAGTTTATCCTCCTGGTGCCACCATTTGGAAAATTAGAGAGGCTAAGCCTTTTGAAATGCCTTTCCTACTCCCTTGGAACTTCAACAATTGATGGGTCTCATATGTGCCCTTAATGTTCTTGTTCCCTAGGATCGTACAAGTCTAGAGAAACTTTTCAGACTAAGGAGATCTTTCAGGAGGCACCTAAAGAGAGTCTAAACTTCCAAGATTGAGAGTCATCAGACTGTGGCCTTGAGCACAAAATGAATTTGTCTTCCTATAAAGAGGAGATTAGATCAAGACAAGCTTCTTTTCATAGGATTCAAAGGCTCAACACTCATCTACCTTTAATGCTTGGACAATAATTTTCCTGCCTAGCCACTCCAAAAACCAAATTTCAGATAGTGGTTGATAAGGTTGTTGATGTGTTGCAAACACATCTAGTTTTTAGTATAGTTTAAGGATAGATTTTAATTAAATATGTAGGAAATAGAATAGAATTAGGCTAGTTTAGCATTTTAATTACCTTGAACTAATTTCAATACATTTGAGCATTTTACAGGTAAAAAGGAGGAAAACTCAAGCAAAAAGAGACAACCATTTTTGAAGTCCCACGCTATCAGCGTGGGAACTCACGCTATCAGCGCCATATGCAGGGAA
>QARZ01040169.1:0-24858 GCA_013407115.1 Glycine latifolia | reverse complement strand
TTCATAGTTTGATATTCCATACATAATGAATCAAGAAAAACGATTCTGCACTTCCGCTGAATACTTTTTTTTATGATAATTGCGCACTAAACTGATATTATTAATGTTAACGCACCGGAGGCCTACGGGGTGTTACAGTTCTGTGACAGCTACGATGGTCCTCTGGGGTTGAAGGTGGCATAGAAGGGTTGAGGAAGAAAGGTTTCTGGATGTGGGCAAGCTTAGAGAGAAAATGAGAGAAAGGCACAAAGAAGAAGAGATGAAAGAAAGAAAGAAATAAGCTTCTGCAACACCACTCCAATGCCTATATACCTGGCTGACAGGACATGTCCACTATCCGTGCACGGACAGCAACCACAGACCAAACAGAGTTGACTTAACATATCAATCATCAAACACGCATACCAAGACAGAAACACAAACAGCAATTACCAATTAAATTAATAAATCAAGCAACATAACACACATCAAACTTAGTAACTTGAAATTTCAGGGTGTTACAGCTATCAGACCGTGAACCACACTTGCTTCACTCAAAAAAGTCATTTTCATCTGTTCATGGAAAAGGAAATTATTTGCTGTGTCTAATCACACTTTTTCATTTGTGGTGTTTCTGCCTTACTCCAAATTTTGCTTCAATCATCATGTGGATCCTATTATCGAAGAAGTAGAGTTTGATGTTGAAGCTGAATCTACTTCCATTGTTGTTCAAGTATATGATCCTCCATCGTCACATGAATTTGTGTGCATGATCAAGTTAAACTTGACAAAACAAGCGAAGCACTTGCTCAAGCATTGACGGATTGTGCTCATGCTGAAAAAGAGGCTTGTAAGTGGTTTATGATTGGGTATTATTTTTATAAGATCACTGGATGGAAACATCCTCGTCCTCCGACCCTTCCAGGCCATCCTATTAATTTGTCATCCAATTCTGATGACTCTGGTGATGAGTTTCTATGGAAGCTTGATGAAGAAGTAGCCAAACAAAAGAGGGAGAAAAAGTAAAAGCTGTAAAAGATGAAACTAACTGCATCATCTAAGAGGGAGCCTAAAGTCTAAAGAAAGCATCGATTCAAGGGGAGCTTTTATGTTTCAAGTTTTAAATTTCTGCCCTGAAACATTTTATTATGTACTAAAAACACATATTCTTGATGTGAAAACTCTTATATGAATAACATGAGATGTTCTATGTTATCTATTCAGACTTTATCTCGAAATCTTATATGGTGCATTATAATCTAATAATTATGATATATGTTCTCTGCATCTGATAAGACTAACTAACGATTTAATGTACTATTTTATAAGCTGCCTTCATCTTTTAATATGTGCTTGTTTGACATCATCAAAAAAGGGGAGATTGTTAAGTCAAAATACATTTGTGTTTTAAGACGAATAAAGACCTTGATTATTTTGATTAGATGCAAATAAATACAAATGTTAAAAGTTGTTCCTTATCCGCCATTAGAACATGTTTCGCATGTTTGCATCTAATTTTCCAAACAATAGCAAGTTAAGATCATGATCTGATGATAGGACATTAAAGATGACACTTAAAGACGTCATTTAATGTTGTGTCTAATATTTATTTTGCAGAAACATTCTCCTAGGATCTGTCGAATCCTATGAAGAATTAATTAAGGTCAAGCTCTGAAATTTGTCAATCGCCATCAAAAGAAGTGCTTTGCAGCATAGACTTTGTCTAACACAAAAAGAAGTTATTTTTTGCTGATGTGTTCAACGCGTTATCAAAGAAGAGTGTTTTTCAGAGTGAAGAAGTACATGCATTTAATGTAACCATTAAATGCCCCCAATGACAACATTCTTCAGACACAAGCTTAAGAGAAGAAATATATCCCTTTAGAGACAACAAACACTTGTTGAAGAAGACCTATAAATACCATAAACTTTAAAGACATGAAGTATGAACTGAAGTGCTCATATTCAAATTCTTTTTGTAAAAAACTCGTCGTGTAAATTCTTGTAAAGTTTAGAATTGCTCTCAAAACACTTTGATTATTTGAGAGAAAATACTACATGCTAAAATTGTCTATTCGTCTATTGACAAATGAGTGTTAGTCATTGTGCAAGCAAGCAAATAAGCAAATCTCTTAATTTGTGTTAAAGCCATCAATGGCTTTGTAGGATAAAGAATATTGGTTGTAACAATCTTGGAGTAGAGCTTGAGTTAAGGAGGCAGAAGTGGCAGTAATAAATACTTGTAACTTGTTGAAGTTAGTAGAACTTGGCAATTTGCCAACAATTGGATGTAGTCTCGGTGGTTGAGACAAACCAGTATAATTTTTTGTGCTTTACCTTGTTTAGTTTCTCGTTTGTGCTTTAAATTGACTTAGGGTTCGAATTTGATTTTTGTCTTTGAAAATCTTTATCTTACAAGTCCTAAAACTATCGTCTGAATCGTTTTGTGAAAATATGATATTTTTTTCTTACATATTCATCTTTGATTCAAACTACAATGTTGCTTTAGAAAAAAGTTTTTAAATTTTGTAAAAATCACAATTAAATCCCCTTTCTTGTTGCCTTTACAGAGATAAAATTAAACTACTAGTGCTAACGGTGGAAAAGATTGATAGAATGTAGGAAATGTTAGGTTTAGAATTGGGAATATTAGGAATTGATTAGAGATTAAAGTGTCTTTTTAAAATACATTAAATTAAAAATATATATATCAAATTTGTAAAAAGGTCCTTATGCTTTAATTGCAAAAAATGAAAAATTAAATAATCATCTTATGTGACAAAATAAGTCACATGATATTATATTATTGGGTAATACATAACACGTACCGGTATGACTTATTTTAAAGTTACAACGAAGAAGGCCTATAGATTAAGTGTTATAAAAAAAGCAAACAACACTTTTAATTTGGGTATTATAAATAAGAACAAAAAAAAATAGTATTTTAGTAGCCCCTATCACACGTAGACCTCCTTAGTTATTGTTGGGTTGTTGAGTGATTGAGATGGAAGACAGTGGGAGAAGGAAGAAAACGAATATTCCTTCCAGTTTCAAATATAAGAAAAAAAAACATTTTTTGGTCTTAAGTATAAGAAAAGGTTAATTAGCTTTACTTCATTTAATGAAATATATATTTAAAATATCCTTCATTTAATTAAACTTTTAGTTTTATTGACTTATTTTTATTTCTTCTGATACCAAATTTTAATGAATGGTAAGTTAGGAAAAAAATGAAGTTAATTATTTTCTTAATTAGCGTGAATCAATTTATTTTATATATATTTGAGATCGAAAAGAGTTGAATATTAGAAGAACTAAATGAAAACACAAATAATTTAATTTGCACTCTTATTATATATTCTCTATTAACGCGAGAACCATGAATTTAAACTGTCCTTTTAGCCTACATGGAAGTCATCATGACACCTACCGTGCATTGCATCTTTGACGCTATTAATTAATCGTGTTAATAAAAGGGCTAATTTGATTGAGATTTAAAATTTTATAAACTATATTTTGATATTTAATAATTTTAGTCACTAAATTGACATCACACTACACTTTCGATTACTAATAGTGATTCACTAATTATAAATAACATATCAAACTGTTGAAGTGTCGCGGATGTTATAGAGTACCTCTCAAGTGAGGGTGGTTGTCGCTTGTTCTGTTCATGGAGATAAAAATCAAATTAATTAGTAAGAATTAGCATTCTGATTTTATGGTTTTGCCATTATTTTTAAAGCAAACTATTCTAGCTTCCACGTCCAAATTAACCTTTTAGGTTAAGGCAAACGATTAAGCACCATTGGATGCATATACAGCCATTGATGATGTCCCTTCTTTATATATATATTTCCCGATATGTGTACATATAATAATTTGTGGGATAATGTTATTGAAAACCACATACGTACGTTCACAGTAATTCACAGCTACAAAGGTACCTGAACTGCATTTTACTGTTCTGTGAAACTAATATAATTGCATAACACCCATATAGTTATAGAAACCGTTTGTGACTTCAAAACATATAGCATGAAAATGCAAATAACATCACTCTTATACATTAAACTATGCAGCAGGAAGATCATTCTTTTTGTGAGATAACTCTCCCTGGCTCGCAGCAACACTGAAGGGTGCACTGTGTTTCAAAGCTAATGTAAAAATAAGTGGTAATTACGAAGCCACAGCTATTGGACTGCCTCCTTCAATGATTGGCATAAAACTCACCCTTTTCTGCAAGAATTGTTAATCCAACAAAACCATCAATTTAATGAGTACAAACTCTTCTAATCATGTTGATACGAAATATTAGTTAGCTACAAATTGTGTAGATAGTAATGAAAGCATACAATTGTGTACTGAATAATTTTATTTTCGCAACCACTCTTTCGTAAACAGTAATAGTCACAGTATAAAAAAAAATAAACAATAATAGTCACACCATGCAAGTTTGTTTTTAATAAACTATAAATTATACAATATCTGTTGAAGAATCTTTATCCTGTGCAGACCCATCAACTTGAAAAGGACATAGCACTTAACCCTTTGGATATCAATATATTATGTATACATGAAATATTTGGTGTTTAATTAAATTGCTTGGCCATTACACATTATCCATACTATTTTACTTGTCGTCAACTATATCAATATGAATATGGATGGAAAGGAATCTATTCTTGTGTTTTAGAATTGTTCAGATAGTACGTTACGTGGTATGTCATTGCTCTTTGATTTATGATGTAAATTCATTTAAGTACTCAGTAGGTGAGGATTGATATCTATAAAACAGGGATATATATATATATATATATATATATATATATATATATATATATATAACCTGATCTTATAAAGTTGCAAATTATATGTAGGTCGAAGACTCGAAGTTAGTTGACATGATTTACAATGTTTGAATAATCAATAAAAATAAATTTTAATGTAAACATTATTTTAATAGTTAAAATGTTCAAAATTTGCGCGCGATAAATGATGATCTGCATGGTAGATTCATTTTCCCTTACTATATAATGGTAAAATATCTTAGGAACTTTCATAAGAAAAAAGAATCCTGAAATGATTACTGTAGTGCTATAATTTTATACGAAAAGCTCTTAAATTATATTAAAAGAATTATATCTGTGGACCATTTAGTATGAATATTACAAATTAGTAGCGCAATTAGTGTTGTGAATAGTAAAATAAAATATATTCAATAGATAATTGGTATTTTAATGAGTACCATACAACTTGGATCCCTATAATACATCTTTTATATCTAATTACTGCATTTGGGGTCAACTCATATTTATTTGATATTAATTAAAAATAATAAGTATTTAAAGTGGATTATAATTTTATATACATTTTTTGTTACATGAGCTAAAGTATAATTTTATATACTGAAAGTTAAGAAATATTTAAAGTATATATCTATTTTTTAAAAGGAAAAATATTAATTAATTAATGATTTTGTCCTTTTATGTTTATCTTAAAATATATGCATGATTAACAAAATGTCTTGATAGTTTTTTCCGTTTTTATATTTTTCTATGAATCATTGAGCAACCGAACAAGTAATCGATAATAATAAATAATTTATAAAATAACTAAAGCAACAATTTCCGTTTATAATAGTATAGATGATGATTCCACCCGCTACGTCAATTTACTGCTAAAGAAGAGTCGATTCTTCTAAGCATTGACTCAAATACATTAATCGAATAATAATGTAAGAAATATACTATGCGAACTATTTTTTGTTAAATAAATGGAAAATTTGAAGCCTCTAGAACGTATTGTATGCTAAAACATATTACGTAAAGCTGGTATCAGGCATATGGCTGATCAATTAAAACACAAGAATATTACTATCCAATAAAACGTATGAAGTACTTACAAAACTGTGAGGTTGGTTTGTTAGAAAGAGAAAAAAGTTACTTCGGTTCCATTGTTATACAAATTTTAACTCTTATTAATCATTTATTCACATATTTCCTTATTTAAAATAATAAAATTTAATCTTTAAGAAAATACTGCTTCAACAAACAACAAACCACATTTACATCCTAATTTTTTTTATCTATCGCTGCTATTTATAAAGAAATTTCTCTTTTACTCCCCTTCTTCTATCCATAAAATCCCTCCACTTGTCGTCCTTGGTTTGATTCAAAGACAGAGTAAACGAAATAAATTGTAATGAAATGAACTGTACTTGACAATATGCGAGAATTTAATCTAATGTTAAACACAACGAAACTCTTTTAAACGAAGATCAGACTAGCACAAAACAGGAACAACCATTAATATTATCTATAGTAATATTTAAATAAATTTATCTATCATAATTGTAGAAGAAAAATAAAAGAATAAAATAACTTATATTTTTATATACGTTAAAACTAATTTATATATCTGAATTTTTTTATAAAATTAAATTAAATAACTTATATAATAGTATTCAAAATACACAACTTGATTTTATAGTTTAATTTTTTATATATGGTTAGAATAAAAGGTTTTAACATTATTAATTAATTAATTAGAAATCATAATAAATATTATTTTAAAAGTAATTATAATAAAAATTAAATTTTTAATTGTCTGATGATCAGAAATTATTAACTAGTTTGAGATCACTTTGTGTTCCTGGTCTGAACCAATGTCAAAGAAATTATGATAGTTGTGGACCACTTAATATATTTTCACCTGTAAAAATGAAAATTATTTATTCTTGATTTTAACCTAGAAGAAAAAAAAAATATTTTCTTTTCTTTTGTTAATGTAAAATTTCATTATGTCGAGTTTGTAGGAAGCATACCTCACGTGCCTTAGTACTTTCCCCAGCTCTGCCTCTACTACCCTTCCAATGTTTCACCTCCGCATTTCCAGTCCCACCATTCGCCATGCAAAATCCCATAATCTTCTCCGCAGCCTCAGCCTCTGTCTCGCACCCTCTTATCAGCCTCTCCACCTCGGCCTTAGGCAGCCTCATCTTAAGCCTCAGTCCCCCATTCTCCGCCGGCTCGCTCGATGCCGGCTTCATGATCGTGAGATCCGAAGCCGACCGCCGAGCCAGAACTAGACTCTCGAGCCTGTCCTTGGCGCTCATGTTGATCCCCGAGCGAACCCTCCTCGGCGCCACCGTCGCCTCCTTGGGAATCTCCACAAGGAAGTAAAGCCTCTTCGGCATCAACTCCTGGTGGGCCTCCAAAGGCTTCGCTCTTATACCATAATGCTTCACAGCCTCGGACTCCAATAAAACAAGACCAGGGTGGTCTTTTAGCACATCACAAACTTTAATTGGGGTTTTAAGCTTGAAGGTTTCCCCATCAATCTTCATCACCTTTGTGGTTTTCTTTCCCCCCAAGGCATTCCCCATTGGAGTATTAATTACAACAAAACAATATTTGGTGCAATTAATTCAACAATAGTTGTTGTTGTTGTTGTTTTTGATGGGTTAGGGACAATAATGCTACAAAACCAAACTAAGGTGTAATGAAACGTTCACATGGGGGAGATGGTGGTTTTGTGGGAGTGGGACTTGTGGTGTGTGGGTGGTTGTCGATTTATTATGTGTGGTTTGGTCAATAAAATAAGGCAGAGTTTGAAAAACTTTTATCACGGGATTTTTTACACAAAAAAAGAACAAGAGGGGATTACACTAAACTAAGTTGAAGGTTTCGCTTTCGGAAGGGGAAAAATAGTAGACCTAATTTGTTGTTTAATTGCTACAGTGGTGCTACTTGTTTGATAGGCCTTGTTGTCTCGGTTCGGGTTTTAACAACTACCGTGTTTTGTATTAATCTTCAACGCGCCAGGTCCAGTTCCTGGATTTTTATATGCAACCGATTTTGTTTTCTTACCTCTTCAACGACGCGACAAACGGCAATCACGGAGGGAATAGAGAAATTTTCTTACACTGAAGATGAAATAGAAATGAAATATAATGATACTATATTTCACTCTTTTGATTGACTGGGAGTTGAATCTAATCATCTGCATATATGTTTCAAATCAATTCCCATCGAGTTTAAATAGGATTATTTTCTCATGATTGATACCTCGACTTTATAAATAAATAAAAAGTTGAATCTGTCTAATAAATGAGACTAGTTCTTATGAAGTGACGAATTAATCAATATCAATAGTACTTTTAACTCAAGTTAATTGAGATTAGTGATAAATGAACCTAATAATAAATATAAGAAGGTTGAAAAAAATGGTAAAAGCAAAGAAGGGGAAAGAAGGAGGGGAGATGAAAAAGAAAATGACTAAAAATGGACCTGGATCATAGAGATAACAACGAGTCTAACCATTCACCAAGCTTATAGTTTTTCTCCATTCCGTCCTAAGACACATCATCTGTCAATCTATATCTTATTTCATTAATTCTTGTTTAACTACCTTTCCCCAGGTAAGTTTCAGTCTACCTTTGTCTCTCTGTATCGAGCTATTGGTAACAAACTTTTGTTCTTACGAGAGCATCCAAGGGTTGTCTCATTACGTGCCCAAATCACCTCAATCTATATTCTCTTATCTTTTCAATCACTAGTACTATTACTACCTTTCATCAATATGTTCATTTCTTATTTTATCCATCTTCGTTTAATCGCACATCCACCTTAACATTTCAATTCTGCTACCCTTATTTTATGTTCATGTTGTCTATGTGCTGACCAACATTCAGCATCATATAACATTGCAGGTCTTACAATTGTTTTATAAAATTTTCCTTTTAGCTTAAGGGAAATTTTTTGGTCACACAAAAAATCAGATGCATTCCGTCATTTCATCCACCCTGCTTTGATTCTATAATTGATTTACATCCTCATCAATCCCTCCACCATTTTGCAAAATTGATCCCAGGTATCTAAAAACATCTTTCTTGGGTACCGCTTAACCAAGTAGATGCACGGAGTCTTGATCATCATCCCTTACTAGTGAAAACTCACATTTCATATACTCAATCTTGCTCCAACTTAACTTGAGTCCTTTAAACTCCAAAGTGTTTCTCCACAATTCAAGTTTCCTATTAACACCATCTTTGGCTTCATCAGTAAGCACAATATCATTTGGAAAAAACATACACCACAACACTTCCTCTTGAATATCTTTTGTTAGTTCATCCATCACTAAGGCAAAGAGATAAGGACTAAAATCCGAACCTTTGTGTACACCTACCGTGATTTGAAAATAACTTGATGTTCCATTACAAGATTTCACACACATGGTAACCCCATTATACATATCATTGATTGCATTTACATACTTTAATTATACTTTTTCTTCTCAAGAGCCCACCATAAAACTTTTCTTGGGACTCTATCGTATTCTTTCTTAAGATCTATGAACACCATATGTATGTCTTTCTTCTTTTCTCGATACCTTTCCAGTAATTGTCGCATCTAGAAAATGACTTCCATGGTACATCTTCTTGGCATAAATCCAAATTAATTTACAGAAACATTGGTCTTTCTTCTCAAGCGATGTTCAATAACTCTCTCACAACTTCATAGTATGGCTCATAAGCTTAATGCCTCTATAGTTAGAACAATTCTAGATATCTCCCTTGTTTTTGTAAGTAGGCAGACACATAATTTTCCTCCAGGTATCAAACATCTTATTTGTTTGAAGAATCTTATTGAAAAGATTGGTTAACAATTTTATTGCCACATCCCCCAGGCCTCTCAACACTTCAATAGGGACGTCATTAGGTCCCAAAGCTTTATTATTCTTCATTTTGTTTACAGCCTCCTTAACTTCAAGTATATTAATTAAGCGCATAAATCTTCTTTTCAGATCATCATATGCGTCCTCCAAGTCCACCTCACTTTTATTGTCATCCCCATTAAAAAGTTTATTAAAGTAGTTCATCCATCTTCTATTTACATCTTTATCTCTTACCAATAGTTGTTATTTTCATCCTTGATGCATCTAACTTGGGTGAGGTCTTTAGTCTTCTTATCCCTCATTTTTTCAAGTTTGTATATACCTTTTTCACCATCCTTGCTCCCAAGATTTTTATATAAATCAGTGAAAACCTTGCCTCTAGCTTCCCGCACTGCTTTCTTTGCATTTTTTCTCGCTAATCGAAACTTTTGGAAGTTCTTATCATTGAGACTTTTATGCAAAGATATAAAGCACCCTTCTTCTCTTTAATTGCCTCCAGCACCTCTTCATTCCACCATCATGTTTCCTTTGTAAGAAATTTGTTTCCTTTACTTTATCCCAGCACCTTCCTTCCCACATTTTGAATACACTTAGCCATCTAATTTCATATTTCTTTTGCTTCTCCAATAGATTCCCACGGTCCTCATGTAACATGTTTTCCTTGAACTCTATTTTTTTTCCTCCTTTAGCTTCCACCATCTTATCCTTGGGTTTTGAACCATCTTCCTCATATTTAGTACTCTATTGAACCAAACCTCTAGAACTATCAGCTTATGTGGCATAACAACACACTCTCCAGGGTAGACTTTACAGTCGATATATTGTCTTTTCTAGCCATTAAAAAATCAGTTTGACTATGATTTTGCCCACTATGATAAGTGATAAGATGAGACTCCTTTTTTTCGGACAAAGGTGTTCGCTAGGATCAAATCGTAGGCTAGTACAATGTTCAAGATATCTTCTCCAATCTCATTTCTCGTCCCATAGCCAAAACCTCCATGAATTCTATCAAAACCTCCACTCCTTTTACTAACATGACCATTTAGGTCTCCTCCTAGGAAAATCTTCTCCTATCGTGGTATCACTCTCAAAACCTCCTCAAAGTCTTCCCAAAATTGGTTATTATCATTTGATTGTAGTTCAACTTGAGGTGCATAAACACTAAGGATATTTAAAATTAAATCACCCACTACAAGCTTAATCTACATAATCATGTCGCCTTTCCTTTTGACATCAATGACTTTATCTTTGAAACTTCTATCGATAATAATTCCAACACCATTTTGACTCCTGTTTGTACCTGTATACCACAATTCCTTGGCATTTTCTCCAACCCACTTAGTTTCTTGCAAGCTAACAATATTCACTTTTCTTTTACCAAAAATATCTGCTAACTCTCTCAATTTATCCGTTAAGGTTCCTATGTTCCAGCTTCCCAATTGCATCCTTAACCCCTAGGCGGTGTTTACCTACCACGCTCGCTCATCTGCAGTGTTTACTTGTCACCAAATCCAGGTGAAAACCTGACGCCTTGCCTTTAGGATGAATTAATGATTAAATTTTTAGTTAGAGAAGTGTTTACATTATTATCTAACAATGTATCAACAAGATTGTTTAAAAAAAAAAATGTGAAAAAAACATATATTGATTAAATGGTAACTAGTTGGATATTATTTAGCTTATTTGGAAATGCATCCATTATTATTTTCTAAACACACTTTGTATTAATGTTAGTAATTGTATACAATTGGGAAACAAAGGCCAAAGTGCCACTTTTTGTAAAATTTAATCCCTGAATGCCATGGGAGCGAAACTATTTTCCAATCTGCCACGCCGGAAAGTTCGCTGGGCCAATTAGCGAAATCAGTGTGCTGAGTTGGCGTCCCCGGATTGGCCACGTAATTCGCTTCCTACACCAGCGAATTACGCGTGGCACTCCCTCTCTCCTAGTTCGCTGCATGCCCCTGCGGATTAGGTACGAAAGCCACGTGTCATATCCCCATTAAGTCGCTGTGGGCCGGAGCGAATTTAGTAGGATATTCTGCTGGATGACCCAGCGAATTTGGGTCTATATATACCCCATTTTTCCTTTTGGCACAAGTGGTTCTGATTTCTGAATGCTTTGTTATTTTTTAGTGGTCATATTTTGCTAAATGCTTTGTTACTTCTGAACGCTGTGTCTATTATTTTTTAGTTGAAATTTCGATTTGAAATACATTATTGCAAAATCTCTGTTATTTTTTAGTTGATTTTTTAATTCGAAACACATTTTCGCAAAAGCTCTGTTATTTTTTAGTTGTTTTTTCAATTCGAAAAACTTTATTGTAAAAGGTCAATTATTTTTTAGTTTAATTTTGAATTCCGAACACATTATCGTAAAAGCTGTGTTATTTTTTAGTTTAATTTTTCGAAAATAAGTGGTAATGGAAATGGTTTAATAACCATTGTCTATTATAATGGGAGTAGATATATTGGACCTAATGGTCAAATTTTTGAAGGAGAAAGTAAAATGTTTAGTATGCCCGCAGGATGCAGTCACCGCGATTTGATGAAAATGATTTACAAAAAATTGAGATTACAACGCGGACAAACTATATCTCGATTGATCGCTAGATGTGCATCGGGCAACCCGGTTCAGTGGGTTGCTGTGGATATTGTAGATGATGACGATGTAGCGTTAGTTACAGACGAATGCATATCGGACGGAGAAAACCCCAGATTTATCGAATTATATGCGGAATTAAATTGTGGTACACAATCAAGCAGTCAACATTATGTCAAACCCATTCGCTCCATTGACATTAATAGAGAGCTGCTAGTTAGTCCCGAAGACAAAGATGCATCCCCATCAGTACCACAACTTTCGCAACCAACCCAACAAATGGGTTATGAAGATGAGGATATACCGCTGGAGAATGAAATGGTGCCGGCCTACGACCCAGCTTGGCCTATGGACAGTTCTGAGGACGAGGTGGCCGAAGGTGTTGTTCTAGACAGTGACTCATCGGATACGGACGTAGACGGTGATTTCGATCGTGATTTTCCAATTCCTTCTCCGGGCATTGTCGGAATGCAAGACCCGCCTCCGGTTCCAGGTATGCATGCACATTGTTCTGTTAGTTAGTTGTGTTATAATTATTGGAGGTTTAATCACTTGAATGTCTCATTATGTAGGAGAGGGCAACGTTTCATTTTGGTCTAACTTAGGCCATTACACGAATATTAATTGGGCATACCCAGATCAGGAGTCTGATGACATGCAAGGAGTGCGAATACCTAACTGGCAGATGGGTCAATAGTTATATAAGGACCAGGTGTTTGAGAGCAAGCATGATGTTCAATTGGCAATAAAGCAATACTGTATGGCCGAGCATCGTACAACCGTAGTAAAAAAAAGTGATACAAAAAGGCTTATAATGGTTTGTCAAAATCATTATGACGGTTGTCCATGGAGGATGAGGGCATACGAAAAAAAGGGTGGCACTGAATGGGTTGTAGGCATATGGAACAACCAACACACATGTGTTGGTCAAAATCTTTCTCAAGATCACAAACAGCTTGACTCAAATTTGATATGTTCATTGATCCTAGGTACGTAAAGTATATTTACTTGAACTCCAATTTTTGCTTAAATTGTATTAATGTAGTTTTGTTTGACGAAATGCAGAAATGATAAGGGAGGACCCCAATGTTAAAATTGGGTTAATTTAAGAATGGAAGGCAAAGCAAAAGGCCATTGTGAAGGTTTTCGGCGATTGGGATGAGTCGTATGCGTTCCTGCCAAGGTGGTTGAGTTACATGTTGATTTGTTCGCCCGGTTCTGCCTACAAGTTGGATTTGAATGACCATTTTATTGATGGACAACTCGATGAAAGTGCTAAGGTGTTCAAGAGAGTGTTTTGGACATTTAAACAGTGTTGTGATGCATTCAATTATTGCAAACCAGTTATAAGCATCGACGGAACCCATTTATATGGGAAATATCGGGGAACGTTGCTCATTGCAACGACAGTTGACGACAACAATTATGTGCTTCCACTTGCTTTTGCAGTTGTTAACAGGGAGAATATCGACAACTAGTCGTGGTTTTTGGCACTAATTCAGATACACGTTTCCCAGAAAGATGAAATTTGTCTTATTTCAGATCGGCATGCGGGCATACTCGTCGCAGTGAACAATGTTGAACTAGGATGGCAACCACCCAGGGCATACCATGTTTATTGCATTCGCCATTTGGCTAGTAATTTTAATCACAAGTTCAGCAATGCCATGTTGAAGAAACAATTGACGAAATTAGGTATGTCTTTCCATTTGAAGACAATGTTTTTACATGTAGTTAGTATATTGATATGATGAGTTGATTTTTACATGGTGTTTCCATATGCAGCTTATACAACCTCACGCTTAGATTTCGATGCCGGTTTAGAAACATTTAAAGAATCAAGCCATCAAATAGCAGCATGGGTTAATAATATCCCAAAGGAGAAGTGAAGTATAGCTTATGATGATCAGGGAAGAAGGTTTGGGCACATGACGGCGAATCTTTCCGAGTGCTTTAACAAGGTACTTAAAGGAGCTAGAAGCCTTCCAATTACATCCCTTGTGTGGTTCACGTACACTCGATTAGTAGTATACTTTGTTCAACATGGTCAGGAAGCCCATGACGAAATGGCAAGAGGAAATCATTTCTCCAGATTGGCATGGCAAAAATATATGAGGATGGTTGATAAATCGGCAACACACTATGTCACTTGTTTTGACTCACTTAAGACAAGATTTGAGGTTCAAGAGACGTACAACATACGGACTCATACGGGCGGTAAAAAATGGACGGTCTCGTTAGCTGAACGAAATTGTCAATGTGGTGAGTTTACGGCCTATAGGTTCCCGTGTAGTCATGTCATTGCAGCATGTCGATCCACACACCACGATCCCAGACAATATGTTGACCCTATATACAGTGCCACGTATCAATCGTAAGTGTATTCACCGCAGTGGTATCCAATCGGAAATGAGGACTTCATACCACCACCTGCACCACCGATTGTTATACCAGATGTGTCACTGAGACGTAAAAAAGGAAGGCCAAAGAGCACGCGCATACGGAATGAGATGGATTCGCGTGAAGCGTCAACAACTCGTACAAGATGTGGTTATTGTAAAGTTGTGGGTCACAATAGGCGTAACTGCCCTTCACGCAGGCAGGAGCATTGATGTACTCCGTGGATATGATTATTTACTACGCTTTCATTAAATAACAAACAAGTACCCATTCATAGATAAGTTCTGCCCATTGTCCTGCATAATACATGAAACTAAAATAATGTCTGATATAGTCCAGCATAATGTTCTAATAAAACGTCAAATGAAAATAAAATTAAAGTCTCATGTGCATAAATAAAAAAGGAGTCAGTTATCATGTCGGTGGTGTTCATGGTACCCTCCACAACGGCTAATGTTATGCTCGTACGGTGACAGATTACATCGAAATCGTGCTTCCCTAACCGGATTTCTCTGAATGATGTGGTCAGGGTCATCGTCACCTCGGTCACCGTTGTCTCCGTCTTGCATAGCTGCCAATATTTCATCTGTGGAATACGATGCAAAACTGGGAGAATGTTCTAATCTAGTCGAACATGCCGTAGGAGTGGACATACTTGCATCCTCAGTTGGAATGGGAATACTGGGCCTATAACAATCCGCAAATGTATCTGATCTGCTTGCAAAATGACTCCCAGCTGAACTGGGGCCAGCGAAACTAGGCCCAGCTGCATACGTAGGATGTGGATATCGGAATTCAGACTGTGGCATCGATGGTGCAGAAAACCAGGGGGGTATTGTGACCCAGGAACTTGATGTGGTGGCCACCAATATTGCTGAGATAGGCCGGCCAGGTACCCTGGTACGAAGAACATGCCAGCAGGTCGTGGAGGAAGAGGTGGCACAACCACAGGTGTGTCTGCAACTACCGAAGTAGCTGGTGTAGGGGTAACCCCGTGTGACGCGCACGACGGTTTCTCCGAACAACTGCTGGAGGGGCCTCGATTTGACGAACCACGGGTGGGGGTGCAGCATCTCCAGGATCTGTTAGTCTGTCTAAATCATCGCATGCGACAACATGCGAATCGCCTCCTGGTAAATCTGCCTATTATCAAATGCCCCATGTGCCTCGGGTGAAAGCATGTGCACAAATGTCTCGCATCGATCCGTCTGCCCATAAGGTTTTATTAGTGAATAAAAAATCTATATTAACTTGCAAAATAGAGCATAATAACGTAATTCTGTACCACATGTGCATTTAACACGGCTCTATGGGTCATCCATCAACGTGTAACAGAGTAATACCACTGCATGTATTCACTGTTCACAGAAAGGTTACCGTCTCTTCGCATAAGGTGAACGTTCTGCAGCACACTGGATTCTCTTTCTACCCATTGGAGAATGAAGAATGCGTGTCGCTCAGTCCAATCAACTTCTGCCTTCCCCGTTATAGTGATCATCAGCAGCTCACTACAATTAATTGGGTCCTCTGGAATAGGCTGATCAAACCCAAACTGACGTAGTACTCTATCTGGCTGCTGGTATACAACAATCTCATAACAAATAAGCGGACAAACCACCATCCATCTCCGCGCCATCTCAACCTCTGGCGGATGGACAATGTCTACTAGGTCGTAGGGCCTCCAACGAATGTTTCTCTGACGCATGACATTAATATGATGCCGATATCTGCGAATGTTTGTGAACACAGTTTGTCGTGTCTCGTATACATTAAACCTGTAACAAAAAAATTAGACCATTACGAACATATAGTCTCATGTGCACAAATAAACGGTATAATACTAACATACAAAACACAATACCTATGACCATAGATCTCGCAGTCTAAGTCATCTTGATCTTCCACACTGGGAAAGGTTAGGAGAGATGGTAGGGAATCGCGTCCAAACCACAATTGCAACAACAAAGCACATCCACCCATCTCACGACGTGATGCACGGGTAGCTTTGCACAACTCCCTATATAAGGATGCAAGAACCGCAGAGCCCCAACTGAATGTGCCCGTGCGTTGGAAATCATCCACATATAACAAGTACCGAGCAGGCACAAAGCTAGAAGCGGTGTCAACAAACAACATACCGCCTAAGATGCGTAATATCAATGCTCGAGTAAATCTTCGGCTTCCTAATTCTGTGCCGGCGTGGACCGCATAATCACCAAACTGCTCCCGTAAAAAAGTTCAGGCCCAACAAACTGGCATGCAAATCCCGACCAGCCGTCGGCTCAACCCCTAACAAATCACCAATAATAGCCTGGAAATTATGTCCGCCGTGACGGCTAGAAACAACATGACCATCGATCGGCAACCTGAGTAGATGTGTACATCCTCCAAGGTGATTGTTACCTCACCCATCGTCATATGAAACGTACGTGTCTCTGGCCGCCATCGCTCGACAAACGCTGACACAAGGTGGTGGCCGATCTAAAAAATTAAATTTATACAACAGTAACATATACATTACAATACAATGAAAACAACAAATTGGAACTTAACATAACCCTGAATATGCTTACCTCATGATTGCGCAAATGCGCAACGTGATAAAAACCTGCTTGTCTAAGCCACGGCTGGATCTCCTCAGGTATACCCCGATAATCGTGTGTCGCGGCATGCCTAACATTAATAACACGATCCCGCATGGTCGGATCATCCTGAGAATTCCACACATAAGTGGATATATGTTTCTCCTGTAGTGTAAGGAGACTCTGTATGGATGGACCGGGGTCAACGACGCTCAACGCAGACTCAGGCGATTGTGTCGGTGGAACATGTTCATCGTGATCCATTACTCTAAATCGAAAATTTTTAGTAAAAATACAATACATTACTACATTAAAAAATTATAACGTATACCTATTTTATAAATTATAAAATCACTATATGCACAACACACAGGTTACTAAGCTACTAAATATTCCTATATGTCTATAATATATCTTAAAAACTTAACAATTATAAAAAAAACATTAATTATCCTCTAACCTAAGGTTTAGAAACATCCTTTAACCTAAATTTTTAAATCTCCGACCTAAACATCATTTAATCACTAAAACTATATAAATAATAAATATATTCAATTCAAATACAAAAAATTAGAAAATTTGTACAAATTAATTAATTAGTACAAAATTATCATTTTATTACTTAAAAACATTGTTTACATAGATTTATTATGTTCATTATGCATAAACTCTTCATTGAAGCAATATTTTTATATAATTTTAATTACCTTTAAGTTACTAAATACGTCCCTAAAATCTTTAAAATACTTAAATTGGATTTCTAATCACTTTTTTGTATTACATTTTTATACTTTGGTATTTATCTTATTTTTAATTGAACCTGTACAGATAATTTTCCTTAACAGAGTCAACGATAGGAACCTAGTTAAAAAATAAGTGTCTGAACCTAATTAAAAATAGTAGATAAATTTAATTAAAAATTATCAAATAATTCTGAAACTTAAATATTATTAATACTAAATTACTTTGTTATATAACATTTTGTTAATTTGATACATCAAATTTTATTTTTTGTCAACCTTAGCTTATTATTTACTACTGTAATTATGACATACAAACTAAATTAAATATAGAAATAGAAACTAACTTCACAAATAACATTCATAATAGAATTTTTTTACACATTCAAATTATTCAATTATAAATAGTGCATGTATATATCATAAGTTATGGTAAGTTAGTTAATTTCTTATCATAAAAATTATCATCTAATCTAATGTTTTTAAATCATCCTCTAACCTAATGTTTAAAATCATCCAACAACAACAATCATTTAATAACTAAAACTATACAATTAATAAATATATTAAACAATTAAAATACAAAAAAAAAATTGATCAATAGCACAAAATAAAAACTAACCAGTTTTTTGTGAGGAAGTGTAGTGATGTTGAGAGAAAAAAGTGTGAGTGTGAGTGATATTTTGGAAGGAAAGATTGAAAATGATAGGAAGAGAGTGGGGTAGGGATAGAAGAGGGGGGGGGGGGTATTTATAGTGGGCCAGTTGTGCAGAATTCGCTAGACCCACACCCGAAATTCACCAGGAAGCGCCACATGGCAAGCGAAAACGCTGCTCTGTGCAGCGAACTCCAGCAGAATTCGCTGGACCCACACACGAAATCCACCAGGAAGCGCCATGTGGCAAGTGAAAACGCTCTTCTCTGCAGCGAACTCCACGTAATTCGCCCAGATGCCCAGCGAAATGCATGTCTGGCGCCACCGACCAGCTCGCCCAATCACGGCCCGCCACGTCGCCTACCATATTTCGCTACCTTGGACGGCAAAATAGTACACGTGGCACATTTGGAATTAGTTTCATTGGCATGGCATTATGGCTATTTTTTTGACTTTTTGTGGCATTCTGGCCTTTGTCTCTACAATTGGCACATGTTTATATTCTTTGTACTTGTTTCCCAACACATATTTCATCTTGTTTCATTGTTTTATTTTCATATCTCTTTCTTCCTCATTTAGGAGAAATGAGAATTTTGTTTCTTTCCATCATAATATATCTTAACAGTTGAACAATAATTTTTTTTCATTAACCCTATGTTACGCACGCCAAGTAGAAGCTAAAATTTGTGGATTTTACATCTTTTAACTAGATTTGACGTGATTTCATGAAACGGGTGTACTTGAAACCAAACCAAAAGCACATATTTCATTCTAATTCATTTTGTTTCTTTTTATCAATCTAAATATAACTTGACGCAGGACAATTGTTGCATGTGCAGTGAAATTGGTTGACTTTTTCTTCCAGGTATATTTGAAACACTCTAAATTTCACCACCATGGGGTTCCTCCTAATTGTGAGTAGTTGAAAAACCGATTTAGGTTCAAATCAAACTTTCACAATATTCAGTAATCGGTATCCCCAAAGTCAAATAAAGTAAACGTGGAATATTTTAGGTAATTGGGTAGCATTTGTCAAAGTGAAGAAATGTGAGACTAATAACGATGAAATATGATAAACAAACGATTAAAAGTATGATAAGACACTAAAGTCCAACTTGATAGTCGGCTTATCAAATTGGAAGTAGTGCACTTTCAAGCACTATATTTGGCTAAAGATGAATTTTTTCACTTCATTTTGAAAAGTTATTTTGGTTCCGTGGCTCACTGCCTGAAACAAATCTATCATTGGGAGCTTCCAAAATGACCAAAATCACCTCCCTTCCCCACAACATGCAGGAAGAAGTGAGAGCAAAGACCAAGCATGCGTTTGAAATTAAACGCATAAATTATTATTAATTCTAAAGTGAAGCACGCTTATTCTACAATACGGAAAGCCAAACACGCTTACCATACCCGACCCACCTTCAAATTGTGGTATACCTTTCATTTTTTATCATTGGGTTTTTTTATATAGAAAAAAGCAATAATATTTGAACATTTATTATCTTAAATAACTTATTGACATCTTTCATTTTTTCTATATTTCATTTTTTCACATTATATATATATCACTTATCATACTTTTATTTGGAGTAATGGTATTTGAACATCCTATTATTTTAAACACTTCACCAATATTTTTTTTTTCTCTCTACCTATCATATCATATCACTATTAATATTTGGAGTATTATATGCCATATCTATATTTTTTTTAACCTTGTTTTCTTTCTCTCTGTGTCAACTAGCATATACGGTGTTCATATATATTTTTTCTATATTTTTACTAGATATTGAATAACTTTTTGGTATTTAAGTATATTTTCTCTCACAAAAAATTATACTACACTTCTCTATCAGTTTATTTTATTTTTTTTGACAGAATGCTCTATCAGTTCTTCACTTCTTCCAGATACACGACAACTGATTTCAACCCCTCACGTGCTCAATTTGTTGGGTTCTTGATTTTTAATGCTATCAACACATCACAGGGTAATGATGACGCTAATTTAATGAGAATTGTACGAATTGTCAATATTCATAAAAGATTAAATTGAGTACTCTACTAATTCTTTTAATTACAATTATATTCTTTTAAGAGCAATTACAATTATACTTCCCTTGTTGCTTATTATAAAGCATAATTTAGAAAAAAATGATGGTTCTTTTTAAACAGGTTGATAGAGTAGTTTTAAGGTAATTTTATATTAAACAGTAGAGTTGTATAACTGTATGTAAATTACATAATTTAAGTTATTATAAATAAATAAATTATTCTTATAAAAATAAAAAATAATAATTTTACACGATAACATAATTTTTGTCATTAATTAACATTTTTCTATGCAATAAAAATAAATAAGAAAAAAAAGTATAGAAAAAGACCATTCACATATATAATATATAAAAATAATGTAAAAATAGAAATTATTCTTATACAAATTCAGATATTGAATTATTATTTTATGCGTTATTAAAGTCATTATTCCATTTAAATTCATCAGTCAAATATATGGTAGCCTTGGTAGACTAATATGACTTTTGAGTAATCACTTGAGACGTAGAGATATCTCCATTTTCTAGTCTATAATAGCATAAATTACATGTGAATAGAAATTTTTTATTTAACATAATAATAAATACAAAATTAACTATTTATATACTTTTTTTTAGTACTTGACAATTTTTTACATTAGCATCTATAGTTAACCTTGTGCCAAAGAAAGAAATAGAAATGTCCATCATACCAGATAATTTTTTATAAAATTTAATTAATTTTATTCTATGTCTTATTTTATGTCACAAAATAGATATTATTCAAAAAGAGTTATTTATTCACCTTGAAAACCTTTCATTTTACATCATTGTAGTATAATTACAATTGATTGATTGTTTGAAATGTTCTATAAAGAATGTGAATCAATATCAACATCAAATTCATCTAATAGTGTACAAATGACCTTGTTACCTCTATTTGATTAAAAACATGTAATTTATATGAATGCTTAGTTAGGATCGTTTCCAGATTGCAAACTTTAATAGTCCATGAATTGTAGGTTAAAACTCAAATAGAAAAAATGGAGAAGGTTAAGGAATGATTAAGGAATGACGTTGATATGCTGTTAGCATATATTAGTTTTTAGGGTTAATTGAGCAAGTATTCATTCAATAATTAATAATATAGGATAGAATTAGTTAAGTTATTCATTTGTTTGTTTATTATCTCATTTGATATTATTTTTGTTAATTAGGAACCAACGAGAGAGGAAAAGAAGCCATAAGAAGCAAATTGTGCTTTCGAGCAGCCCGCGCTAGTAGCGCCAGTCACCGCGCGAGTAGCGCCAGATTATCAAGATCAACCCCTCAGTTCGAACATCCCACGCGATCGGCGTGGGAAGCCGCGCTAGTAGCGCCAGACTTCCAGGGCAGGCTATTCAAAACTCAAATAGAAAAAATGGAGAAGGTTAAGGAATGATTAAGGAATGACGCCATAGTCCACAAAGGGATGATAAGTCAGAGGAGGATTCGCCACAAAGGAAAACTTTCTTGATAAGAATCAATTTGGTTTCAATCAAGAACCAACAAGAGGCTAAGCTCTCAATTCAAGCAAATGCTTAATTTTTATTAATCCAAAATTCCCAAAAATGGAAAAGTATCAGTATTTATATGGCTAGGCCTCTAATAAACACCTACAGACGTAATTTTAGGCCCATTTGCGGAAAATATTAAGGTCCAATACAAAATACATAGATGGACATCTCGGCATCCCGGACATCAATAACAGAAATACATAGACGCATCCCAGACATCCCGGGCATCTCGGACAGCTTGGACATCCCGGACAGCTCGGACAAGCTCGAACATTTCGGACAGCTCGAACATCTTGGATAAGCACCTCGTCTAAGCACATCTTGGGACAACTCGGACAAGCTCGAACATCCCGGTCAACTCGAACATCTCGGTCAAGCTCGCACATCCTAGACAACTTGGCTAAGCACATCCAGTCTACGCACATTTCGAACATCTTGGACAAGCTCAGACATTTTGCATAAGCATCTTTTGTCTAAGCACAACCCGAACAACCTGGACAAGTCAGACAAACTCAGACATCTTGGCTAAGCACATATTGTCTAAGCGCAACCCGGACAAGCTAGGCACAACCCAGCTATGCACATCCCGTCATTCCAGCTATCATCCTTGTAGAGGTAACACTTGCTTATTACGTATCTCGGCTTCAACAACCCGGCACGTGGTTATTATGTATCCCAGATTCAGCAGCCCGGCAACCCGGCATCCCGACATCCCAGCACTAGCTATCGTCCTTGTAGAGGTAACACTTGTTTATTACACATCCCGACTTCAACAACCCGGCACATGGTTATTATGCATCCCGGATTCAGCAACCCGACAACCTGGCATCCCAGCACTAGCTTATGTAATCGATTACAGAAACATTGTAATCGATTAATACAGACAACACTTGCTTATTACAACAGACAAGACTTTTGACTTGATCTTGAATGGCTTGGGATCTGGCTCTTGTCATGGGTCCTTTAAAGCTCACCAAAGGAAGTGCTTCAAGCTCTCCTTCTAGACCTTTGGCTTGATCCTTAGGTAGCCCTCTATCATGAATACTTTGAAACAGATCCAACATATTCAAATAACGATGTAAACAACTTTAAAACTTCACTTACCTATTAGTGGTAGTGTTCCCCAAATGCATCACTTTATTTGTCCATGTTGTGACAAATTTTTCCTTGTGAGGATGCAACTATGTGTCTTTCACATAATCAACAAACACTAGCCATGGTGAACAAGCAATTTCAAACTTCATCAAATAATCATCATATTGCTTCTCTGTACCACAATCAATAAGACTCCCCCATGCTTCCATGGCATAGCCCCATGCGTTCTTCTATCGAATAAAAGTTTTTAATTTTTTCGTCACATTCTTATCAATGTGAAACTGGCACAATAAATTTGTTGAGTTAGGAAAAACAGTTTTCACGGCATTCATCAATGCTGCATCTCTATCAGTAACAATGACCAATGGGAAAAATTATCTTTTCATGAATATCCCTCTAAATCGTTCAAGGCCCCACACAACATTGTTTACACGTTCGGCCTCTAAATATGCAAATACAGCTAAAAAGTCATACCAGTAGGTGTCACACCAACAATGTCAAGTAACGGAAGTCTATACCTGTTTGTTTTGTATGTACTGTCTATCAAGCACACTGATATGCTTCCAACATATAGTAGTTTTTAGGCTTAATTAATTAATAAATGGTTTAAGAATTAGTAAATTAGATTAGGAATTGATGAATTATCATTCAATTGCATATTAATTTAAATTCTGAGTATTTTATCATTTAGGAACCAAACAAGAGAGGAAAAGAAGCCAAAAAGAGCAAGCCAGAGCTTTCGAATGAACCACGTGATCAACGTGGGATCTCACACGATCAGTGTGGAAGTGTTCAGAAAAACAAGTTCAGTTCGAATGACTCACGCGCTTAGCGCCATCATCCACGCGAGTCGCGCCATTCTATCAAACTCAAGCATTCAGCTCTAACAAGTCACGCGATCAGTGCCAACACTCACGCGATCAGCGCCAGAAGCCCGGAGCAATTTATTTAACTCGAATAAACCACGCGAATCGTGTGAGAAGCTCGCTGTTTCCCAAATTAAAAGATTTAAATTGATTCAGTGGAGGGAATAGTGCATTGTTACTGGAATTAGACCTAGGACGTTTTGGGGGCATAAAAGGAAGCCTTTGGGTCATAATGAAGGAGTTCTTGACTGGGTTTTTAGACAGATTTGCAAAGGAAGAAGCCATTGGAGACTCTTGGGAGAAGATTGGAAGCTGAGGAATTGCAGAAACATACCCTGTGTAGTCCTTGCTTTTCTTCTGGTATGTTAGTCATGAAAGTATTGTTAACTCTGATTATGCTTGGCTAATTTCTGTATTGCGGCTGCGCCATGAACCTATGAAGAATTCCTCTATGTATTGATTGGTTTTAATAAGAAATTATCACAATTGCTTTGTCTTATTCCATTCTTCACTGCATAATTCTTAATTTGGACTGGCCATTCTATTAAGAGACTTAGGGTTGGGATTCACAATAGGGATATTGGGATTCTAATTTCTGAAATGAGTAAGACAACAATTTATACATTGCCTAGGGATAGGGATGTGTGGTTGCAGCATTTCTAGGTTGTGTTT
>QARZ01040167.1:22950-45281 GCA_013407115.1 Glycine latifolia | reverse complement strand
ACATTGTATTAGGCCAGACATCATTATGTCTGGCTAACTCCTTTGTAATTATGGTTCAGCCAAAAGCCAATGTGAACTCTGTGTTTCTTGAATTGAGTTTAATAAAGTTTCTTATAATTGTTTTACTCTACTTTATTCCTCCATTATTATATCTAATTAGACTTGATCAATCTATTAGGTTACTTAGGGCTATAATTCACAATAGGAATATTGAGGTTTTAGTTTCTGAATGCAGTAGAGTGACAGTTGCGATATTACCTAGGGATAGGGATAAAGGACTACAGATTCTTGTTATGCTAGCTTCATGCTTAATCTAAAGGGAATTACTAAGGGATTAGGATTCTTAACTTAGGTTAAAGGGTTAAATGATCGAGGAATCAGGGTTTAACTATATTAGAAAATCATAAATCTGAATAATTACATTAAATAGAGTTAAATTATCAATTCAATTACATAGAGTGAATTGCGGTGATTGTGCTTTGCCATAATTATTCTTAAGTCTTGATCAACATTTAAATTACATTGTTTTTAATATTATGTTATTTACAATAATTAAATTCAAACTACAATCCAACTCTTTCAACAATTTCATTCCTTCTCCAATATTAAGAATCATAAATTACAATTGATATTAGTGTCTCAATCCTCGTGGAGACGATACTTTCTTATCACTTTATTACTTGGAACGATCGGTGCACTTGCCGTGTCGCAACAACCATCAACAATGACAAGCCCATAGTAATAACCTCCTAAACTCATAGTTCTAGAAGGACCAAACAAATCTATGTGAAGTAATTCAAGGGGTCTTGAAGTAGAAACAACATTTTTACTTTGAAAAGAATTTTTTGTTTGTTTCCCCTTTTGACAAGCATCACATAATTTGTTCTTTTCAAACTTGAGTTTGGGTAATCCAATGACTAAATCCTTTTTAATTAGCTTGTTCATATGATGCATGTTAATGTGACTTGCCCTTCTATGCCATAACCAAGATTCATCAATTTTACTAATTAAGCAAGAAGTGTTGTGAAGGAATGCATGATCTATGGAGAGTAAGTAGATATCACCTTTTCTTTTAACTATGTAAATCACCTCACCATTTTCTCCATCACATATCATGTAGCAATTGTCATTAAATGACACTTTGAACCCTTTATCACAAAGTTGACTTATACTTAAGAGATTGTGCTTTAATCCTTCCACATAAAGAACATTTCTGGTTTTGGTTTTAAAGTTGTCTCCTATACTTCCTTCTCCAATTATTTTGCCTTTGTTGTTATCTCCATAGGCGACAAATCCTCCATCTTTAAGAGTTAAATTTGTGAGCATTGATATGCCACCGGTCATATGTCTAGAGCATCCACTATCAAGATACCATAATGATGATCTTGCTCTTAGACATACCTGCAAAATTCAAATCAATTTTCAAAGGAAGGTACCCAATTGAGATTAGGTCCATAGGGGTTAGCTATTTTCTTTTTTCTTGGCACCCAAATGCATTCTCCATTTGGCACATAGAATCTCCTAGCATAGCACCTATTAGATGTGTGACCTTTCTTCATACAATAGTTACAAGTAATAGTTCTTGATGCTCTTTTAAAATAAGTCATGTGATTAAACCTTGGTTTTGAAACAACTTTTTTATATTTCTGTTTTGGAGGCACAAACTTGGTTCTTCCCTAAGATTTTGATCCTAGTTTGTAACCCAATCCATAAGTATCTCCAGCATACTTTTGCACACTTAGCATTTCAGCCAAATTGCATTTTCCTTTGTAAAGCCTTAACCAAGTAATTATTTTCAGAAAGTACTATCATATGTTTTTCAGCATGACTTTTCTTGAAATCATCAAACTCTTTTTGCAAATCATTGTACTTGTCAATGCTAGATGAAGAAGAAGCACATACACATCCATTCAATTTGTAACTTGAAACAAGTTTTTCATTTTCTTCTTTCGGTTTACAAATTTCAGCTTATAATTCAGTAATTTTTGTGACATGCCATCTAAGATCTCCCTTTAGCTTATTATTGGATTTTACAAGCTTTTGGGCCTCTTCATGCATTTCTTGAAAAGCATCAATAGCTTGATCAAATTCAGAACTTACCTCAGTTTCAGCAATTGATAAATCATCATCTTCATCAATTGTGGAAGTGAGACACACATTTGCTTCTTCATTTTCAGTTGATGATTCAGAAGTTGTTGATTCATTATCTTCCCAAGCTATATAGGCTTTCCTGGGCTTTCCCTCTTTCTTCATCTTGTTTTCACCTTGTTTCTTTTTCAAAAAGATAGAACATTCAGATTTAATGTGGCCAGGTTTGCCACATTCAAAGCAAGTGAATTTGTTGTTGTTGTTGTTGTTCTTTGTGAACTTCCTATTCTTGTTTCTTCTCAAGAATTTGCTGAACTTTTTAAAAATTAAGTTAATGTTGTCATCTTCATCTTCTTCACTTGAGTCTTCCACCTTTTCCACCTTTGAGGATGCAGCTTTCAAGGCTATTCTTTTGTGTTTCTTTTTTGCATCTTCAGCATTGGTTAGTTGTGACATTTCAAGTTCATACTCAAGAAGCTTACCAAATAGTGCAGCCATGGACATTTTGGATAGATCTTTTGATTCTTTGATTGCTGTCACCTTTGGTTGCCATGGTCTTGTAAGACACTTTAAGATTTTGATATTCAACTCTTCAACATCAAAGATCTTTCCAAGACCAAGAAGATGATTTACTATGTGAGTGAATCTTGTTTGAAGCTGAGATATGTTTTCTATGGGATTCATCTTGAACATTTCATACTCATGTATTAAGGCATACTTCCTTGATCTTCTTATTTCATCTGTACCTTCATGAGTTATCTCCAACATCTCCCACATCTCCTTTGCACTTTTTCACCTAACTATTCTAAAGAATTCATCAGAAGAAAGTGCAGAAGTAATCATATTCTTAGCTTTAAAATCATATTGAACAACTCTTTTTTCAGCATTTTCCATTTCATCCCATTCTTTAGGAATCATATCATTACCAATAGTTTTTATAGGAATCACAGGACCTTTTTCTATTGCATTCCAAGCACCTGGGTCATTTGATTGAATAAAGATTTTCATTCTATTTTTCCAAAAACTGAAGTGCTCTCCTTCAAACATTGGAGGACGATTGAGGGAGGAACTCTCCTTGAAGGTAATTTGTGTGGTATTCATTTTCTTTTTAAAGAAAGATAGTGATCTTGAATCACACTCAAGAACCTGCTCTTGATACCAATTGAAAACAATAGGAATACCCACAATAACCAAGAGGAGGGGTGAATTGGTTAAAACTTGGTCTTTTAAAATTTCTTTATAAAATCAAAGTAAGGATCTTAATCACTTTTAAACCAAGAATGCTTTTAATCAATCACATCACTCAGCTCAAGAAATCAATAGCTCAGAACAGAACTTGTTAAGTAATGATAAAAATACCAAGAACAAATGAACAAGATGACTAATAGAGATTGAGAAAGAGAATTAACACTAGAATTTATATTGGTTCACTTCTCAAGAGAAGCTACATCCAGTTTCTTCTAATCAACACTAGATTAAAGTTCCACTATTATAAATTTCAGTTCTTACAAACACTCTTTATCAACTCTAGATAAAGAAAAGAAATCTAAAACCCTATTAGACTTCTAGTGAATAAGAACCAGAGAACACTGCTCTGTTCTTCCCTAGAGAACACTACTCTAGTACAAGCTTCAAAGAACAATTTACAATAGCACCAAATAACAAAATTGCAAAAATGAATTTACAATCAAAGAGAATGGAGAGAAACAACCTGATGATCCAATGAATATGAATGCATGTGGTTTATCAATCAGAATTGAATGAACAAAATGAATCTCAGAACATGCTCTCCTATTCTTCTTTGAAAACTCTTGCCCAATAAATCATTCAATACCCATGAAGATTAAAGAGTGGGACAAGAGGTTAGTAAACCCAGAAAATCACTTTCTAACTTGGTGAAGGCTTGTGTGTATTCAGAAAATTTGAAGTATTCAAGTTAAATCTCAAGCCAAGCCTTACTCTTATTTATAACAGCTTTTTGTAACTAACTGTAATCGATTAAATGTACCAAATAATCGATTAAAAAGCCTTGTGTAATTGATTAAATTGACACTTAATCGATTAAAGTGTTCATGCTGATTTTTGGGTTTGAACTGAACAACAAACAGAATAATCTATTAAACCGAGCGGTAATCGATTAAAGCAGTGAAGAATTGTTACAGAAGCAGCTTGTGTAATCAATTACAATAACTGGTAATCGATTAAAGCAGTAATGCATGTTTTTTCTTTTAACACTATGTAATAGATTACAAGAAATGTTAATCGATTAAATTGTTCTTCAATGCTTTTCCAGATTTAAAATCAAAGCAAATAATCGATTAAATCATAGTGTAATAGATTAAAACAGTAAGATTTGCATTTTTCCAAAAACATTGCCTATTTAGTTCTTTTCAAAAAATTGCTTTAATTCTTTGATGAAGACATTTAAGCATGTAAATGATTAAGTGCATGCAATGCAAGGATCAACAGATTGGCCTCTTCATATACTTCAATTTGAATTACATTCTTCAAGGCATGTGAAATGCTCAAAAAATTCTTCCAAGTCCTAAGCTTCAAACTTCAAGTTGCTCCCCCTATATCCAACAGTGTTGCCTTATCCACTGCTGAAGCTGAATATATTTCTGCTGGAAGCTGCTGTGCACAAAGTCTTTGGTTGAAACAACAACTTCAAGACTTTGGTGTTGAGATAAAGGAGATACCATTGTTGTGTGATAACACTAGTGCCATCAACATATCCAAAAATCCTATTATGCACTCAAGGACCAAACACATTGAGATCAGACATCATTTTGTCAGAGATCATATCCAAAAGGGTAACATCAAAATTGAGTTTGTTGAAACCAACTATCAATTAGCTGATATTTTCACTAAACCTTTGGATAGAGATAGATTCTACGCACTTAGAAACATGCTAGGGATACTAGATGAATCTAGTGTGTGTTAGCTTTATGTGTATATGCTCATCTACATGAAATTGAATCATTTATTGTTCATTCATCTCAAAATCATACAAATTTGAAATTTCCTACATAATTACTATTCATACTGATAATTTCATTGTAATAATCGATTAAGGCACGGATTAATAGATTAAATGAACTTGAAAAGCTATTTAGAATGAAGTTTGTGCTTTGGTAATCGATTACATTAGTAGGATAATCGATTATTCTTCATGAGAAAATGTTTCCAGAAAATGAATGTCACTAGAATAATCGATTACATAAGCTTAAAATTCTTTTACAAAAATTCTATTCACTAGAATAATCGATTACAGTGAATGGTAATCGATTACATTGTATGCAAATAGTCTGAAAGCTCAAATCTTCACTGGAATAATCTATTACTCTTCAAAATAATCGATTATAGCCTTTGCAAGAACTGATTCTGCTTATGAATTAATCGATTACATAAGCATATAATTGATTATTTATGGAGTTACTGCAGAATCTGCAGATTTTTTCTTGGAAATTGAAACTTCCCAACTGCCACCAAATTCAAATTTTGAATCTTCTGTGCTTTAAATTTAGTGGGTTAATTCGAAATAACTGTTACACATTTCAAATTTCAAGTTTGGAGCCCAAAATCATCTATAAATACAACCTATGTTGAAGGGAATAAACACACCATTCTCATCTTCAACCTTAAGCTTTGCTGCGTTTTTCTTCTTCTGAGTCTAGAAACTCTATCCATATAGTCTTTCCTCACATATTCAGTATGTCTGCTCCTAAAAGAACCAAAACCTCTAAGAGAAAGAATTCTGAAACATCTAACCCTGTAGTGAGTAGGTTAGATCATTGGTTTCCCAGTGAGCGTGAGAAAATGACTTACCTGCAATTCAATGCCACTAAACTGACATGTCCACCTAAACATCTTGACCTTGGTGGTTCACTAGAGAAGGTTTTTAATTCCCTACTATGCTTAAAACCCAGGGTTTGAAAAAGTTTGTTGAGATGAAGGGTACTTTCTACCCTGAGTTAGTGAAGGTGTTTTACACCTGTTTTAAATTTTCCATGGATGGGACAATCTTGTATCAAGTAAATGGAGTGGCCATGGAAATCACTCTTGAAGTTTGGTAGGAGGTTGCTGGCATTTCCTTTGAAGGAGAAAGGAAATTTGAGGAGGAGGCTGAAGGGTATAATAGAGTGGAGACCTATAGAGGGATGCTTCTTGACCATAAAATGAGGCTGAAGCTGAGGCTTAGCACTGGTCCAATGACTCATGAAGAAAGACTTCTTAACTATATCATCACCCACATCTTGACTCCTAGGTCCACTAATCATGCACAAGCCACAGATGATGATATTCAGATTGTGTATGGTCTGAAGAATGGTATTCAAATGAACTGGATACTCATCATTGAGGAAATTATGCTCAAGTCCAAAAGATTGATGAATTATCCATTTCCATATGCTGTGTTGGTTTCCAGATTTATTGATTATTTCAAGATAGATGTCACTAATGAGGTTGTTGACAACACAAATTCCAGCAATAGCCTCATTAAGGAGAAACATCTTACCAAGCTTGGAATGGTTAAAACACCTTATGGATGACAGATGGTTGGGCAACAAATTCCTCCTACTGGTGCTGAAGAGGAAGCTGATGCAGAAGAAGAAGAAGAGGCTGAAGGCTCTACTCGACCATCCTACAATCCTTTTGAATCTCTTATGATTCAAAAGATGGATGCACTGTTGTCTCTTCATCATGCTGAGACAAATTCATCTATGGAAGAGATGAAATCTAGATTGGAAAACATAGAAGCTAGGCTTGTACTTGATGATGTTGATAAATAAGCTTAGGTTGCTTATGTTTTTCTCTCTAGTTGCTACTTCATTATCCTTGCTGATTATGTCATGATTTGTTTACTGTTTTATTATTTTAAGTTTCTTGTTGATTAATGTATTGTTTGAATTTTCATTAATACAAGTATTTCTTTTTCTCTCCTTTTATTCTCCTTGTTCATACTATAATCATTTTTTGTCTTTGATAAGCCAAATAGGGGGAGAAATAATTATAATAAGTTTAGGGGGAGAAATTGTTCAAATATTGTATGTTACATATATTGCATGAATGTTCTTATCTTTGGAGAAAATCTACCCAAGTCAGGGGAGCATATTCTTTTATTACTGATGCTTATGGTTGTTCTTGCCAAAAGCTGACTTAGATTTAAGGAATCATTCATCCCTCTAAAGAAATTAAAAGATTAGACAAATGGACAATTGATTTGGCATGCTCAAAGCCAAAAAGGGGGAGATTGTTGATTTTAAGGGAAGTTGCAAGAAGATTGAAGCAAGGATGAAGGCTTGATGTTTTAGCTTTTTATATGCCCAATCATTTCAAGGCATTTGTAATTTGTCTAAGTGTTTCAAGTGCATTGCCTTGTGATCTTTCATTTGCATTTGCATTCTCATTATCATGCATACATGGTTTTTTGGTTAAAATCTCAAAAGCAATCCCTTGATTTTATAAGAGGTTAAGTTCTCTTGGCTAAGTCTTTGATCGAATTTCCAGAAAGCTCAAGAACAGTTTAATTGATTATGTTATAATTTAATCGATTACATATGAGTAAATAATCGATTACCTTATTGTCAGTTAAATCAGTTTTTTAAAAGCTTTGTGTGACTTGTCTTTATAAATAGACTTAGAGCGAGTTGTTCTGAGCGATCTTAAGCATTTGTGTGAGTTACTAAAAAGAGAGAAAGCTTTTTCAAGAGCCAAAAATACTGATTTTTCAAAGAGTGAAAATCCTCTCATGAGATCAAGAGAGTTGAGTTTTTGAAGATAAAGTCTTAAAGAAAAGAAGAGATTTCAAGAGTTTTGCTTCTAAGCTTTGGTGTGCATTCAACTTGATTGATTGGTAACATTACTCATTCATTCATTCATTTGAAGGATCACATGTTGTATCTCTTGAATCTTTCTTTAGAGTTTTTTTTATTAAGAATTTTGTTGGTGTATATATTTGATTCTTTAGAGCTGTTGTCTAGAGAAGGGTTCTCTAGAGGGAAGAACAGAGAAGGATTCTCTGGCTCTTGATCACTTGAAGTCTATAGGGTTTAGATTTCTACTTCTTTATCTAGTGTTGATAAAGGTGGTATTTGTAAAATTGCTTGTAAAGATTCTTTGATATAGTGATAACTCTAACCTAGTGTGGGTTGGAAGTAACTGGATGTAGCTCCAAGGTTGAGAGGGGAACCAGTATAAATTGCATTGTCTCTTGTGTCAAATTCTGTATGTTTCATTGCTTGTCTTTGTGAAATCAAAATATTATCATCAAGGAAACTATTTTTGTCATTGCATGCATATTAAAGGTTGATCTTGATTGAAGAAAGATTTCTGGATTTTCAAAAAGTGAACAAGTGATACGATCCAAGATTTTAATTTCACAACTTATTTCAGAAAGTTTTAAATATCAGTTTTGAACCAATTCACCCCCCCTCTTGGTTTATTTGTAGTATATTCATTGTATTTTCAAGAGGCTATTTCCGGGATATGGTACCACATTGCATGCTGATAGATGAGTTAGGTGCATGCATCATTCTGAGTATGATTGTTTGAGTTGTGAAATGCATTGGACGATTGTTTTTGTTGAATGTGTAATGGAATGATGGGTTTTGTGATAATAATTGTGGTGATTTGGGCAATGTTGTTTCTTTCCCAACTACTGCTATCTGATGTTTGTTGGTTTTATATAATAAACTCACCCTTGTATTTCTTGTACCGTGTGGTTGGTACCTGTGATGATCGCGAACTTTTGTTCGTGTGAGCAGATGAGCAGCAGTAGGTGACCTTGGATGGAGATCTTCTTTTTGGTTGGAGCCGCCAAGCCGACGTGATGACGTTGGATGTCTTTTTGGAGAAAAAGTTATGTTTTGTTAATCAACTCTTTCTTAGTTTGTCTTTGACTTTTTGTTAGATATGTAATTTCAGTTGTATATATATATATATATATATGTGTGTGTAAAACTAAAGAAAGCTCTAACATGTGGATGACATGTACTGATTTAATATATATGTACATATGTGTTTAATTATGTAATTGTGATATGTATATGATAATTATATTATCGCGAAAAATTTACTACCATTTTCATAATCAAATTAATGAAGTTTTTATTAAAATTGAGATATGCACGATTAAGAGTTAGTGATATCGTAGCGACGAGGGGGGTCGTTACAACCTAACTTTAGAGGGTGAATGACTTTGCTACAAATAGCATTAGAGAATAAGCATGGGCGAGTGATGGCATGTCAGAATTTGTTAAGGAAAATGTCTTGTATCGCTGTTAGACTATTGACAAGCGTACCAATGTCTTTGTAGGTTACAAAATTTATAAAGAGATCTTCTCCACAGGGACTTGAGTTACTTAGCTAGTTTAAATAAAAGTAACAATTTAATAGTTATGTACAACAAACGTTAATCGAGATTTTATGTGTTTGCGAAAATGACAGAAAATACGAATGTAAAGAAATAACAGAAATAACGGATTTAGTGCGTCTGAATTACGAAAAATTATGAAAACAATTAATATGAGATTAATTAATTCAAGAAAAGTGTAGGATTGGACTTCATCATTCATACCCTCAGTATCTCGTTATCAGTACCATGCATAAATCAATTTCTAACATTATTGATGCATACTTTAAATCATCCCAAATCGAGCCCTCGCATTCGAGAATCCTAAGGATATTTACTAAATATCAATCCCTTGCATATGAAATAAATATCCCAGCATTATAATCATAATCTCGTGTTGGTTGCAATCAAAACATTATGCTCTATTCCTAGCAACGTAACGTAAAGAGTAAAATCATTCAGTTCAAATCCTAAGAGCACTTTCCAGTCAAACTTAGAATCTAATTCCATGAAACTAGTGATCAAGTAGAATCAAGCATTAAGAACATAATGAAATCACCAATATTGAGTAGAAAAGATTCATGCATATAAATATCAGAAGAGATACATAAGGGTACGAAGATTACATCCAATCCTTTGAAGAACTCAGTCGACCATTGTGTAGAGCACAAGATCAACTGAAGACATGATGAAAGAAGCGATCCCTGATCCTTTCTGGCAAAGTTTCCTCACCAATTTCTCTCTTCTTTCACCTCTCTCTACGTCTTCTTGCTGCTGGTTTCTTCCATGGTGTGTTTCTCCCTTCCTTGCATGGCCTTTTATAGGCAACGGTGGAGCTGGTCAGGCAAACTCGCCCAAGCGAGTTATTTACTCATGATTTACTCGCCCAGGCAAGTTGTGGCTTAGCTATGAAGAAAGGTTAACTCGCCTAGGCGAGTTTTTTACTAGTGATTTACTCACCCAGGCAAGTTGTGGCTTCCAAAAAATTCTTCTTTTGACCTTTTTGCCCTCTCTTCTTGTCTTGGTTGTTTTGGATGCCATGAATACCTATCAAAACATCGAATTTAAATGGATGAATCCTCCAAATGTAAATGACAACATTTATATATGTACAAAATATAAAACAACTAGGATTAGGGCCAATTTATAAGTGAATTTACTGAAATTAAAAGATAAGTGCCAACATTATAATCTTGGAAATAACTAAAATATGACACTTATCAATCGCCACAGCCAAGGGTTGTTGCATATCAAAACTTGGCAATCATGAGACTTTAAGCCAACAAATTTCAAATCTTTCACCGGAATATTGGCTAGCACATAGGCAACATGAGCACAAAATAGGGATAGCAGAAATGAGGATGTTAAGGTGGATGTGTGATTATATGAAGATGGATAAGATAAGAAATGACAATATTTGACGAAAGGTAGTAGTAGTTTCGGTGTGTGAAAAGATGAGGGAGCATAGATTGAGATGGTTAGGGCACGTTATGCAACCACTGGATGCTCCCGGTAGAGCGAGAGTTTGTTACCAAGAGCTCGACACAAAGAGAGGTAGAGGTCGACCAAAACTCACCTGGGGAAAGGTTTTTAAACAAGACCTAATAGAGTGGGATATTGATTGGCGGACGATGTGTCTTAGGACAGAGTGGAGAAAAGTTATAAGCTTGGTGGAGGGTTAAACCCATTACTATGTCTATGTTTCAATCGTTCCCTTTTTATTACTTCTTTTCCTCTTCATTTCTCCCATCCTCCTTTCACTCTTCTTTTATTTTTGCTTATTTTTCCTTTCTTTTGTCTTATTTTTCCTTTTTCTTCCCATCTCCCTTTCTCTTTCTTTGTCTTATCTTTGATCTATTATTGGGTTCATCTACCACCGACCCCAATTAACTTGGGTTAAAGGTGTTGTTGATGTTAATGTTGATGTTGATGTTGGGAAGAATCAGCCAGATGGTGGAGCATTCCATAGCAGTTTCTACCATCTGCATGCCATGTAAGGTCTTTTGCATCATCTCTATTAGAAAACAATCTGTTTAAACCTTGTTATGATAGGAAGATACCATAACACCTTTCCTCAAGGAGCTTTCTTTGTGCTTTCATAACTACTACACTCGTCATCATCCTTCAATTTGTATTGTGATACCCTACACCTAGGGCATTTAAGAATTTCTTCAAACTCATCTTTGTACAGTATGAAATTATTAGGGCATGCATGAATTTTTTGATACTCCATACCCATTGAACGTAGTATCTTCTTTGCCTCATAGTAACTTTTTGGCAACATGTTTTCTTCTGGACGCATACCTTGCACTACCTTAAGCAATGATATGAAGCTTTTGTCACTCCACCCATATCTAGCCTTCACATAAACCAGACTTAACACTATTGACAATAGTGTTAATGAATTGTTGCACCCCAGATACAAAGGCTTATTCAAATCATTTTCCAATGTATAATACAAATGAGCATGTGCTTGATGAAAAAACTCTTGTCCAAGATCACAAATTATATCCTCTAATCAATCATATTCCTACATCAACCTCCTCAGTTTGGGCTTTTGCATGTTTGCCAATTCACCTTACCATATCCATGTTGTATAATTCTTTTTAATCCCATCAAATAGAAGATGTTCTCATATGTCGTCTACTACTTGCCATCTCCCATTCAAAAGTTAATACAAGGGCATAAATATTTCCTATCCTCGTCCGATCGAGTTCTTTCCAAGGCAAATTCCAAGAACTTATCAAACTCATTCTCATGTGCAGAGCTCATATGATTGGGCATTTTTAGTTTGGTATTTTTCTTTTCTTCTTAGTTTATCTGACGTCTCTTGGACTCTCATTTTCTCACCTTAACTTAGTTTTGGTCTTAGGCAAATAATTGGGATTAGCTGATAATTGTTGCTTACTTTTAGATTTTGTGCTTACTTGACCTATCTTCATTGTGCAGAATATATATGATTCTACTGAACTCCAAATGGAGAATATGAATAATCCCTGGAAAGATAAGGAAAAGACATAAAATTGTTTAAGATGTATTCCTAGGCCAATTCGGTCGTTCTAAGGGTCATTTTAGGCTTGGAAGTCAAATATCTGCACTTGGACTTTGGATTGCGAGATTGAGCTTTGATTTGTGTAATTAGCTTAATTATATAGATTAGATGGGCTCATCCTTTCCTACTTTTTAGTAACTATATATTAGTGTAGTTAGTCAATTAGTTAGTTACTTCATTTTGTACAAACAAATTTGAGAAACTTCTTATGCAAGTTTTAGGATCAAACTCTTTTCTCTCTTTTTTCTCAACTGTTCTTCATTGTTCTTCTTCCTTTCATCTCTATTCTTCTATTTTCTTTCATAAATTTCATTTCTCTTCCAATGGTGGTGATCATGGAAGACTAAACAATCAATCAATCCAAGCAAGAAAGAATTTGAGTTCTGGTTTAGTATTTCAATCTCTTTGTGAATGTTCATCTTCTTCTTCAATCCTATTTTTGATTTTCATGATTACGAATGTGCTTAGGATTGAAAATGGATTAGTTTATGGATTTATTTCCTAATTTTGAAATTTAATCACATATTGTTTGGATGATATTTCAATCTGATTTGCGATTTCAATTGATTTAGGAGTTAATTTGATTGAACTGCTTCTAATGACATTGGATGAACCTTCATAATCTAATCCTTATCTGAAGAACTATGATGATTCAAATTGCTTGATTTGGTGAATTTGATTGATGTTCTTCAATCTATTTTAGAACATCTTTCATCAATTCTGTCAATTTTTGCATTTTCTGCATTTTCTACAATTCCTTTTTGTGTTTATGCAATTTTCATTCATTGCCTACAAATCGTTCAATGAAAACTCCCCTTGTTATTTATCAGTGGATTGAGTTTGAATCTAAAGTGAATTGTATCTCTAAGTCAACCTAGGTTATTCTAGTACTGTAGAATTATCTTAGTTTTATTTGTTTTGTAACGATTTGCCAGTCGGTATCAAAACTAATGCCATTGTCGGGGATATAGTTCATTGTGTGCCAACTTTAATTCACTCATAATTAGATAGTAGTACAGGTACAATTGATATTAGTATAGTAGTTTTGCATCTGCATATTGGAAAAAGAAAAAACTCACATATGTTGCATATTCTGCTACATTTTTTTTCATACCACTAACTGTTTGATATATTGAATTGGTTTTGTTAATGTTGTTATGTCGAGTCTGTCTGTCAATATTGTAGGAGTGTAACTGTGCTTTGTGTGTTGCAGAAGTAAACTGTCTTGTGGAGTTTAGTTTCATAACTTGGTGTCCAAATTTTATCTCACATTTTGAGCAAAAGTAATCCCTATGGGGTTGGGTTTGGGACAACATTTGCAAATTCATCCTCTAAATATGAGTTTTAGCGATAGGGGTATTTTGGTCATTTCACACGCAACTAGCTCAGAATGGGCTGAAACTTGGCCATAATGTAGAAAAAAATCATACATCATGGTGCTCTATGAAGGATGAACATAGGCATTAGGGGTCCTTTTTGCCAAATTCGATGATCTATGCCACTTTTGGAATTGTTTCTATTTTCATGATTTTTAAAAATCACCAAAAAAATTAAAAAATCAAAAATGATTTTAGACATTTACTGTGGTGTTTTTTTATTTTTTTAAAAATTGTTTGGGGGTAGTTTTCCATTTTCTGTATCATTTCAGCAAATATTGTAAATAGTGTCTTGGTAGAGTTGTTGTCTGTTATTTCTATCACTAATGAGTTGAGCTACGCATGACTATGTCTTAACCAGGTGACTTGCATCCATATGATCTTGAGATAGATAGGACCTTTCATAGGTTTAGCAGACATAATAGAAGTGTAGTTATGCATGATATTGTAGTTTTGCATGATAATGTAGTTTTGGATAGTAGTATAGTATATACTAATTTCATCACCAATCCTATTTTTGAGCTTTATGTTTATGAACCTTATGTTTCTGAAATTTCTGATTTTGAGATTGGAATTGATACAATGGCTGATAACAATCGATCTCTTAAGGAATTGGTTGCACCTGATGTTGTCTATCAACCTTGGTGTATTCAATATCCTAAGATAAAGGTTAGTTATGAGCTAAAGTCTGGACTAATCCATTTGCTTCCAAAGTTTCATAGTCTTGCAGGTGAAGACCCACACAAGCATCATAAGGAGTTTCATGTAATGTGTTTCACCATGCGACCACATGACATTCATGAGGATTATGTGAAGATGAAAGCATTTCCATTCTTTCTGGATGGTGTGGCTAAGGACTGGTTATACCTTCAACCAGATCCTATCAAAACTTGAATAGATATTAAGAGAATTTTTTTTAGAAATTCTTCCCTGCAACAGAACAACATCCATCCGAAAGGAAATCTGTGGTATAAGGCAGCAACCTGGGGAGACATTATATGAGTACTGAGAGAGATTTAACAAGTTGTGTGCTCCTTGTCCTTACCATCAAATCAATGAGAAATTATTGATCCAGTATTTTTATAAAGGATTGATGTTAATGGACAAAAGTATGATAGATGAAGCCAATGAAGGCGCTTTAATGGACAAAACTCCCATTGTTGCAAGACAATTGATTTCCAACATGGCATCCAATTATCAACAATTTGGTACTAGAATGAATACAAAACCAAGGCTGTTGCAAATGAAGTTTCTGTTGCTATGGTTGTTGATAACCAAATGCTGGAGAATTCACTTACAAAATTAACATCCCTTATGAGACAACTAGTCATTGGTCAACAACAGAATGTGATGGCAATCAATCAACCAAGGTTGTGTGGTATCTACTATGCACTTGATCATCCAATAGACACATGTCTCCCTCTCAAAGAAATAGAACAGACTGCTGAAGTTTCTGCCATACAACCTGGAAAGCCATTTAGACCTCAACAACAACAATATAATCCTTACTCCAACACTTATAATCCTGGTTGGAGAGATCATCCGAACTTGAGGTATGGTCCTGGTCTACAACAACAGTAGTAATACCAACCCTCCACCAGCAAATACCAAGCTCCCTCATACAGACAATAACAATTCCACCAGTTTACACCTACACATGCATAACTTGTGGAAAGCAGTTATGGGCCTTCCTTGGAGGAGCTGATGAAGCAAATGGTGACCAACAACAAGTTTCAATAGAATGTGAGTGCCACCATCCAAGACCTGTAGACTCAAATTGGACTATTAGCTACAACTGTCAACCAGATACAACAACGAGGTTCTGGCAACATTCCAACACAACCAATTATTAATCAAAGAATATGAGTGCTATTACCTTGAGAAGTGGCAAAGGGCTTCCAAAATAGATTTTGCACCAAAACAGATTCCTCTACCTTTTCCTTCTAGATCCATTCCTGCAAAGAAAGTGGAGCTTGATTCTAATCTTCTTGAGACTTTCAGAAGGGTCGAAGTCAACATTCCCCTATTGGATACCATCAAACAGATTCCCAAATATGCAAAGTTCTTGAAGGATTTGTGCACCCATAAGAGGAAGCTGAAAGGAAATGAGCAAGTGAAGATGAGCATAAATGTTTCTGGATTTATACAAAGCAAAACTGTTGTTATCATTCCACCATCTATCTTGCCACAGAAGTGCGAAGATCATGGGACTTTCACTGTCCCTTGTACCATTGGAGATTGCACTTTTACAAATGCCATGCTTGACCTTGGAGCTTCAATTAATGTCATGCCTGAATCAATTTACATATCACTACACCTTGGTGATTTGAAACCCACTAGTGTTGTCATTCACTTAGCCAACAAGACTGTTGCACTTCAACTTGGAGTTATTAAAGATGTGCTAGTCCGAGTTAATGATTTGATTTTTTCAGCAGATTTTTACATTTTGGATATGAAGAATGAGTCTTCCAACCATGGTTCCACATTGATCCTAGGAGACCATTCTTGATGACAACCAGGACCAAAATTGATGTGCATGCATGAACTATTTCCATGGAGTTTGGTGATGATGTTATGCATTTTAACATTTTTGAGGCCATGAGACATCCTACTCAGGAGCATTCTATCTTCCTTGTAGATATCATTGATCTTCATTCTTTTAGTTGCACCTATGGTGATTCTGGTGATTGTGCTACTATATGTAGTAGTTTTGTAGAGATTTTTACTACATTTCACTCTGATTGTGTTGCAGCATTCCTGACACCTTCCCAAGGTACATGGTGAGCATCTTTTATGATTTATTAGAGAGTTGCATGGAGGTGTTTATAGATGATTTCACTATTTATGGTTCATCTTTTGATGTATGTTTGGATAGCCTCTCTAGAGTTCTTGACCGATATATTAGGACTAACCTTGTTCTTAACTTTGAGAAATGTCATTTTATGGTACATGAGGGTATAGTCTTGGGGTATTTGGTCTCTAGTAGAGGTATTGAGGTCAATAAGGCCAAGATTGATGTTATTATTTGTCTACCTTACCACACTTTTGTGCGGGAAGTGAGTTATTTTCTTGGACATGCAGGCTTTTATAGGAGATTCAACAAGGTTGCCCTGCCATTTTCCAAGCTTTTCCAAAAGGACGTAGACTTTGTGCTTAACCAGCCTTGTAAAGAAGTATTTGAGGAGTTCAGGAAGAGACTTGCCACTTCTCCCATCATCCCATCATGCAGCCACCAGATTGGGAGCTTCCCTTTGAGCTCATGTGTGATGCCTCTAACTATGCACTTGGGGCTGTGTTGTCACAAATAATAGATAAACTATCCCATGTCATTGCTTATTCTTCACACACTTTAGATGCAACCAAAGTTAACTACACCACCATTAAGAAGGAGCTTTTGGCTATTGTTTTTTTTTAGATAAATTCAGATTTTATTTGCTTTGCTCCCATGTCACTGTCTTTACTAACCATACAACTTTGATGTATTTGTTGAAGATGCCTAATGCTAAACCTAGATTGATCAGGTGGATGCTTCTTCTTCAAGAGTTTGATATTGACATTAAAGACAGGAGTGGTACAAAAAACTTGGTGGCTGATCATTTGAGCAGGATTGAAGGAGCTGTTGAGTCCTTTCCTATTAGGGGTAATTTCCTTGATGAGCATTTGATGCATTTTCATTCATCACATGTTACACCTTTGTTTGCTGACACTGTGAATTTCATTGTTGCAATTATTATCTCACCCCATACATCTAAGTCTCAAATAGATAAAATTAAAAGTGATGCTAAATATTATGTATGGGATGATCCCTATTTGTGGAGGTTTGGTAGTGACCAAGTGAATTCTTCATTTTTGTCATGGCACACCTATCGCTAGTTATTTTGGTCCTCAATGGACCGTTAGGAGGGTGTTAGACTGTGGTTTCTATTGGCCCACCATGTTTGGAGATGTTCATCATTTTTCCACCACTTGTGAGCAGTATCAGAGAGAATAAGGGACCATTACACATAGGCATGTGATGCCTCAACAACCCATTATTTTCTGTGAGATGTTTTATGTTTGGGGTATTGATTTTATGGGCTCATTTCCTGTTTCTCATGGTTTTTCATATATCTTGCTTGCTATTTACTATATTTCTAGATGGGTTGAAGCTAAGGCCACTAGAACTAATGATTCTAAAGTTGTTGTGGATTTTGTGAGATCCAACATTTGTTGTAGGTTTGGTTGCCTAGAGCTATTATCAATGACCAAGGGAGCCACTTCTGTAGCAAGTCATTGACATCCTTGCTCCAGAAGTATGGGGTTGTGCATAGAGTTGCTACATCCTATCATCCCCAACTAATGGAAAAGCGGATGTTTTTAATAGAGAGATCAAGCTAGTGTTGCAGAAGGTAGTGCAACCCAACAAAAAGGATTGGAGCAAGCCACTTGAAGATGCTCTATGGGCTTACAAGACCGCTTACCAAATACCTTTGGGGATGTCTCCCTATATGGTGGTTTTCGGTAAGGCATGCGACCTTTCGATAGAGATTGAGCACCGTGCTTATTGTGCGGTGAAGAGTTGTAACATGACAATTGATGAAGCGAATATGGAAAGGAAGCTTCAATTGCAAGAACTTGAGGAGATTCACTTAGAAGCCTGTAAGAACTCAAAGATTTACAAGGAGAAAGTGAAGAGATTTCATGACTCTAGGATTCTTAGGAAGGAGTTTCATATTGGTCAAAACGCGCTCTTGTTTAAATTTCGCCTCAAGCTTATTTTCGGTAAACTTTGATCCAGATGGGATGAACCTTTTGTTATTACTAATGTTTTTCCCTATGGTGCAGTTGAGATTAAAAATGAAGTTACCGGCAAAGTCTTCAAAGTGAATGGTCATCATAGTGGACAATGTGCACTTCAAGTGCGAGGAGAAGGATTCACAAAATATGTTTTCTATTTTATATATTTTTTGTTTTATCTATTTGTTGTTTTATTTGTTTTATATTTTTTGTATCTATTATTATTTTCTATTTCTGTATTCTGTTTTAATTTTTTGAGTATGTATTTGTTTTTTGCTATGTTTAGTTGTATGCTATTTTTGTTTGTTTCTGGTTTTGTTTTATTGTATTTGTTTGATTTTATTATTTTACTATTTTTACATAAAGAAAAAAAAATTGCAGTTGCTGTTTTTTGTTTTGTTGAATTTAGACCCTTTCATATTTTTCATAAGATTTCTAACTTGTATAAATTGTGAAAAATGTATTAATTTTTGTTGGAATGAGAGGTTTCATGCTTGATGTGAACCATTGTTACAATTGTTGAAGTGATAAGTAGGCTTGAGAAATAAAATTTAAGGTGGATCATGTGTGATAGAATTATGTCTCGTGAGTTTTTGGGCCTTTGTGGATGAATTGCATTATTCCATTCATGTTCTTTCATGTGTGATTTCACCCTTGTGCTAGATTACTCTAGGTTTTTCCTTGCCTCTCTTGTCATTTCTTGTTGCACATGCATTGATTGAAATGATTTAGGCCTTCTTTCTTTTAGCCACTAGGCAAATAAACCCACATTGCTTTGATATCCATTATCACTCTCTTTGAGCCTTTAGCCCTTTTTTTCATTATGTAGCTCATTACAAGCCAAAAAAGTGGAAAACCATGTTGTTCTAACTTTAAGGAGAAAAAGGGTCTTGAAATTGTTTTGAGAGTGGGTTTCAAATAAGTGTGGGCGTTTTTTGTATTTTGTTCATTTATTTTTGTCATTTCATTTTCTTTTGATTTGTGAAAAAAAAAGGATTATGAAAGGGAAAAAAAAAAGAAGAAAAAAAACAAAAAAAAGGAAGAAAAAGGAAGAGTATAAAAATAAAAGTTCAAAGAAAAGTAAAAAATGGACAAACAAAGAAAAAGAAGTACAAAGAAAAAACATTGTAATAAAAGTGTGTTGTGTTTCATTTTCATCCTTGTAAGTTCTTTTTTATTTTAATTTTGTTGTTCTCTTTCTTGTTTCTTTGTTTCTACCCTTCTTTTTGCTTGTTGGCTTACTCCCCATTGCCCCTCTTTTCTCTTAGTTTTAGCCTAAATATCTTTTTCATATCCACCCTTACTTAAGCTATACATTACAAACCAATAAAAGCCCTTTTGATCTTTTGATGCATATGTATTTCAATTTGAATGAATTAGAGTCTTGTCAAAATTTGGATGTGCTAGTTTCATGTGGTGCTTGAGTATAAACACAAACTCATACACATTTGATGAGGTTGAGTGTTGTTCTTTGAGATATTTCTATCACCTTGGCACATTCTTAATTTTGACTTGACTACTTTTTCACTTGACACTTTGTTATCGTGTGTTCATGGATTGTTTGTTACCTTGATATCATTCTTCCATTTTACAACTTTTTCACTTTTGTACATTATTAGGATCCATTTAAAAATGTGTGTGTCTTGTTCATACCTTTCTTTGAGTTTGTGGTTTACTTAGTTTGATTTTTTTTCTCAGTCTTTCTTTTAGTTTTGCCCAGGAGTGCAAAAGATAAACTATGGGGGAATTTGATTGAGCGTTTTTAGTTTAGTATTTTTATTTTCTTCTTAGCTTATTTAAATTCTCTTAGAGTCTTATTTTCTCACCTTAAGTTAGTTATAGTCTTAGGCATATATTTGGGCTTAATTGATAATTGTTGCTTAATTTCGGATTTTGTCCTTACTTGACCTATCTTCCTTGTGTAGGACCTAGAAAATTATAAATAAATAAAAACTCCAAATGGATCATATGATTAGTCCCTGGAAAGATAAGAAAAAGAAATACAATTTTGTCAGAGATAAGCCTGAGCCAATTCTGTCGTTTGAAGGGTTATTTTAGGCTTGGAAGTCAGAACCTCTGCACTTGGACTTTGGGTTGCGAGAGTGGGCTTTGATTTATGTAATTAGCTTAATTAGATAGATTAGATGGGCCTAATCAGGGACCATATTTCCTACTATTCAGTTACTATATATTAGTGTAGTTAGTTAGTTAGTTAGATAGTTAGTTACTTCATTTTGTACAAACAGATTTGGGAAGCTTCTTGTACAAGTTTTAGGATCAAACTATTTTCTTTCTTTTGTTCTCGACTGTTTTTCTTCCTTTCATCTATGCTCTTCTCTTTTCTTGCACAAATTTAATTGCTCTTCCATTGGTGATGATCATGGAAGACTAAACAATCACTTAATCTAAGGATTCAGGCCAAGCAATAAGAATTTGAGTCCTGGTTTAGTATTTTTGTGAGTGTTCATCTTCTTCTTCAATCCTATTTTCAATTTTCATGATTATTAGGATTGAAAATGGATTAGGTTATGGATTCATTTCCTAATTTCAAAATTTAATCATATTTTTTGGATGATATTTCAATATGATTTGTGATTTCAATTTATTTAGGAGTTAATTCGATTGAACTGCTTCTAATGACATTGGATGAACCTTCATAATCTGATCATTATTTGAAGAACTATGATAATTCGAATTGCTTGATTTGGTGAATTGGATTGATGTTCTTGAATCTATTTTTCAATATCTTTCATCAATTCTGTTAGTTTCTACATTTTCTGCAATTCTTGTTTGTGTTTCTACAATTTTCTTTCATTGCGTACAAACTGTTCTTTAAAATTCCCCCTGCTGTTTATTAGTGAATTAAGTTCGGAACCAAATTGAATCGTATCTCTGAGTCGACCTAGGTTATTCCTATATTGCAGAATTATCCTAGTTTTATTTATTTTGTAACGATTTAATAGTTGTTAGCATCATGCGACTTGCATTCATCCAACTTCGATATGTGATACCCACAAAGTTATTCAACAAATGAAAACCTCACTTTATTCATTAAATTTGTGGCCCTATCCCATTCAGGAAGACATTTTTTTTATACTTGATTCATATGCACAGGTTAAGTACCTTTTCTTAAATTCGACAAAATTGCGGCAACATTTCACATTGATCTCCAAGTACATGACATGAAAGTGGTGACATCTATTCTACCACAATCAAGTAAGAACATGGAGAACCAAGTGAAATGCACTATACCAAAACTTCATCAAATTTAAGACAATATACTTAACATATATGTATTAAGCTAATATTAAAAAATGACTTTTCCTAAATTGTCCAAACAGACAATTTAAGATTCAATATAATTATTAATTCAAACTGTTCGTATTAATCATTGTGTTGAATCTCAAACAAGAAACAAAGGTTCACTTATAATGAACATAACTTGTTATATAAAACAACAGTCATTAATAGAACGAACAAATACATTAAAATAATCATACCATAGTTTTACTTTTATCAACTAATTTCAAACTTGTAACACATTGAAGTGGATATAGTATTTGTAAGACAATTGTTACCTCAATAATTGGGCTTCTGGGTGATATAGGGTTAGTGACTTTGAGACTTCTTTCCTTTGCTAATTTAGTAGCCTAACTAAAGGATGATCTACAGTCAATGAATATAGTTG
>QARZ01040167.1:10117-22940 GCA_013407115.1 Glycine latifolia | reverse complement strand
TTATTATTATTATTATTATTATTATTATTATTATTATTATTATTATTATTATATCAAGAATTTCTATTTAACATAAAATAGAAAAAGGCAAGTCCAAGACTCATTTAACGCATACATGACACCTACAGTCATATATTTATTTTAAAATCACAAGACAAATTATTACTAAAGAAATGGTTGGTAAGGAAGAATTCAAAATTTTTGGACACCTAGTCCCTGGGAAAGCTTTTCTCAAATAATTGTTATGCTTAAGAATTCATAAAGATTAGTGGACACCTAGTCTTTGGCAATTTTTTCAAACCAAAATCCAAATCTTTGTCATCATCTTGGGTAGTTTGTATATCATTATCTACTCTCGCACTTGGAGAAATATCATTTGCCACAATCTTTCAAATGTATCCTTAACAAATTAAATTTACATGGATAAAACTACAACATACAATAAAAGCAATTCCATACTGAGTAATAGTCATCAATCCATCACATTAGCATGTAATCACATTATTCACATTATGTAATCATACATAATTTCATATGCAATCAAATCATTTTCACATCAAACATACACACTAAGCTTCATAGGATCAATCAATAACATTGGTCAATATAAAGCAGGACACCCATGTCAATTCAATAAACATCGAGTGCCACATAGAATGCAATTGGTCTTGATGTGCCCAAGTTAGTTTACCTTCTTGGTTTTTGTTACACATTAATACGTGTTCTTGGCTGGAATTTATCTCTTTTAGAAATACTAAAAAAAAGGCTAATCACTCGATGATGATGCACCAAGCCTTTCAACCATAAAGTTTACTTAAACCATATCAAAGGCTCAAGTTCCTACTATCTTTTTTCAGTCTTTAACCTGTTTCAACATAAAATCATTAAAGTTTATATGGACGTTAACTTGGAGTGGGACCACTTTTATTTAGAATATAAGATTTAACTTTACCATACTCTAAGAGGACTGAGATTAAGTCATTTTACATTAGTACCAATTTTAATAAGAAGGTAGTATTTTCATATCAAGAAATATAGTACTTTCACTACTTTGATTTGGTATAATTTTGATTGCTAGTCTTTCCTTGACTCCAACGTTAGTAGGGATTTGGTAAATGTTGATTTTAATTGTATCAAAAATTAATAAATACAGGGAAAGAGTCTCCATCTAGAGCCTCAAGCATTGACCATCTCAAATAGCTGAAAGCAATACCCAAACTCAAATTAGTCTAGCATATAAACAAGTCCAACAGATCTTACCACACTATTCGCCAAATAATCTAGGGATATCTAAAAATTATGATACCAATTTTATTCAAAAGCTAAGACATAAATCTAGATTACTGCTGAATGGTTTATCCTAATTCACTCAATGTCACTACTGGTTTTAATTTGAATACAATATCCCTTTGCAGGACAGAATTTAACAACCTCTTTTGATATAGTTTGGGTTTCCTAATTTTTTATGAGCTTAAAAGAGGTTAGGAACTTAGACAAGGTTAGTTTCATACTAATATAATGTGCATAGGAACAAGAGAATCACTCCTAACTAGGGGGACATAGGCATTAGGTGTTGAAAGAAAACTCCAACCTACAACATTATTCAGAAAAGTTTGCAACATCACAACTTTGCCATCTTTTGGCATTATATTTGTCCAATATTCTATGAAACTTAAAAAGTTATGAAGTTGGGTAGGTTTGAAAGAGTATATCTAGGTCTAAAAGATCACCAAATATTTTTGCCTAACTCGACCAAGAGAGAATACACGACAATTTCTAACCCAGGACAACTCTGTCATGAGTTTAACCAACAATAGTTGTCATATTTCATTTGCTTCACTCAACACACTTATACCTATGACATACAACTTTGGATGGGTAGACTATAGACATTCTAAGGCCTTACTAACATATAGGAACAAGTATAGATGATGTTGCTAGGGTTACATAAGTCCCAGGGCTATATGATAGAATTTACTCCTATATATGCAGTTTTACACAGAAATCAATTATACAGAAATCAATTTAAATGAGTCTTATAGGAAAAATTACTATAAATTATCAGATTGCCTAAATTAAGAAAGAAAAAATAATTTGAAAGATACAAAAAAAATGTATAGAATATTAAGGGGAATTAGATTGAATCTATGTGACTCGATTGGATACCCATATGAAGACAGATTTCAAATTTGACTAATTTTCATAATATATGCTTCACATATTGTTCTAATTTTGTAGCCTTGAGCAATTAACTTAAATACAATTTCTTAACTTACTAGAAAAGATTGAAAATGGTGAAATAAACATAGTAACCATCTCTTCAAAGGCTCATCAAATTAGACTTAGAAATCACAGAACTACAAGTATAGTTATGAACTCAAACATGGCATATAAGCACATTTTCATTATGTTGACATGCCTATCTTCATTTGAGTCATTTTCAACTTAAATTAAAAGAAATTAAAACATGAGTAACATCACAAATCGAGTATGAACTAGGAAAATTAGGGACACATGCATGATGATTTGAAGATTATTTTGGTACGAACCCAAAAATAGTTGGAGAGGAGTTCACATGCAATCCTTGGCAGCAAAAATCACTGAGATCTAATTCCTTCCAATTAATGATATCAAGTTCTCTTATAAAATCTAGGCAAACAACCACAAACCATGGCTATTAGCATAAATTTATAAAAGAATCCAAATGGGTATACATAAATGTATTTGTACAAAGTTACTAATGGTAGAATCTATAAAATATAATTAAGGAAATCAACTTAACAAAGCTTCACATAAGCCATAGATATTTCCATCCTTAAACTAGTATCAATAGATTACATTAACCTCATCCTACGAATGTACAAGATTGGCAATAGTGGAGTGAATAATCTCTGCACATATGTAATGCCCCGTATGCATCCGATTCATTAACATTCAATTATGGTCGTTAAGCGCATCAATTAATCAAAGCTAATTAATTTGAAAGCAAATAACAAAATGACGTCATCATACGTCAATAACAATACCATATTTACATCATGTGTGGTGAACTCTCAACAATATCCAACTAGAGGACCAATTCAGCCATATACATATATCTCAATAAATGTATCTCAACAATGGCTGTATTAAGCAAGAAGGTATCAAATACCCTGTCCTCTCAACATACATCAATATCTCTCAAGATATACAACATATACACAATATACATCAACTGTGCATCTTCCCCTCAGGGGTACAAAATACAGGCATAACCAAAACACTGAGCCAACATGCTCTCAAAATAATATTCCTAGGGTTCACACAGAACCAAGTCCCTACTCGGGCCTCTTGCCCTGGGATCCACCATCCGCTCCCTGAGCATCACCTAAAAAATATAATCCCCACACACGGGGTGAGATAAAAATCTCAGTAAACTCAGGGTTCTTGGAGGTCTCTCCTCCCCCTGGTTCACTTCCATGACATATAGCATCAAAATTGGCATCACACCATCTAGCCATCATGGCTCTCATAAAATACATCACATGTATACACAACACATGTGCCATTCCATTATTGGGCGCTACCAACATCAGGAATGCAACACAAATATAGCATATATATATCATAACATTGCCTAAAGAAGATCATCCACTTAAGGGCACATTCTCTCAGGACTTTACTCATACATATATGACTCTTCCAAGAGAAGATCATCCACGACGGGTACATTCTCTCGGAACTTATTCACACATATCTTTGCCTGAAGAAGATCATCCACTGAAGGGCACATTCTCTTAGGACTTTATGTCAATGCCTGAGAAAGATCATCCACTGAAGGGAACATTCCCTCAGGACTTATATCAATGTCTAAGAAAGATCATCCATTGAAGGGCACATTCTCTCAGACGTACATGGCATTACCAATAAAAGATCATCCACTTAAGGGCACATTTCCAAAGGAAGTCCATAACTAATCTATTCTACTGGCCAGAGAATCTCATTAATCACACAACATATCATCATAATGTACATCACACACATGTTCTCAATAAAAGCAGTAACACAAAATTTCAATACACATGTATCATGATATACAATAACCATCACTCCCTCGGAGTATGGTGGAACACAATCAATGGGAAACACTCCCAAGAACAAAGAGCTTACCTGCTCTAGGTACTACACCGGTTCTCCAGGCCTCGTGGTCACAATCACCAATAACCTCTATATCACGCCCTACATAAAGGCATACAAACAATCAATTACGATCCTCAATAGTTAGAATGAAAAGAAACACTATTCTTTTCCATTTAGACCTCTTTTTCCTCTTTTTCTAAGTTATAAGAACTAGTCACCTAATCATTGACTTACATACCCCCAACAGGATCTATCTCGGCCTAACCAAGGCCCTAGAGTCACCCTGACACTCTACATCAGTCAATTTAAAGAGTTCAATACTCTATCCACGCCAAATCTCAATGATTATCAAGGCTAAAATGGTTACTTCAACACATTTTCACCATTTATATAGTCTCATGAGCACATATTGTAAAAGCACCAAGGCTCATGCATATCATAATATCACCAATCTAACCATCATTCTTCCTACTCATACATTTCTCAAAACCAAATTCCAAAGTCCATAAAATCATACTTCAAAGTTAAACCTTCATCAGAACAACCTCCTGATCATACTTTTCTAAAGAACCCAAGCCTAATTTCAGCTCTAACTCAAATGGGTTACTATTCACCTCAAGAACAAATTCTTAAACAATCAGTAAAACTTGAGTTTCTTACCTCTAAATCGACAAGGAAGGCTAGAGGACAGCTTCTCCAAGCTTGAACGTCCTTAAAACGCCTTATTTTCTCCTCAGAGTCAAACTTTGTGAATCTCCCTAGAGAACTGGATCTCTCTGTTTGATGGTTTTCAGAGAAAAGTGATGTTGGAATCTAGCTCATTGAGTAGTTCCTTTCAACTTTCATGTTGGATGTGAACGGTTTTGGTCAACAGTTGGGTAGTTATGAAGCTTTCTACACTCGTCAATGGTAGAAGCAGGGGCAAGGAAGAAGGAGAATGAAACTTTGGGCCAGAAAATGCTCAAATGGCCTTTTATAGAGGTCCTGCCCATGTTCCCGCCCTAATCGCGCCAATTTGACACTAACCGTGCCAAATTCCAGTGAAAATTGGCCTTCTGGTGCCCTCTGGCGCTAATGGCGCCGAATCTGGCACTACTGGCACCACTCTGGCGCTAATTTCGCCGCATCTGGCGCTATTCGCGCCAGATTCTAGAGGCCTACAACAAAATTTTTTATTTGTTTTTTTTAGCCTTGGTCATTATAACATAGGTGAGAGCAACAACAATAAAATTGTTGTAGTAAAAACATTAATAATAATTCTATTTAATTTTTCTCCCTACCCTTTTGGTGTCGGCCAATAATAAGAAAAAGATAAAGGAATAAGATAGTAAGACAACCAAACATTCCTAACTCAGACCTACCACTCAATTACCGTAACAACATCATCTTTAAATAGTACTACACAATAACAATTTTTGGTTTGTCAAACTGGGTAATGCTAGCTTGTAACTCAAATGAGGGTACTAAGAAGATGGAACCACTACTGGAAAAAGACCATTCTACGATGGTTATTGATGGTGGTTTACTACGGTTTTACAATCCTCATTGAAGCCGATGTCATCGAAAGTGAAGCATGTATTTTTAAGACAATTCCTACAACATAACCAAATTAGAATACATTTTATAAAATAAAAAATTATAGCCTTCAAAGACAATTTTTTTTAAAGCCGTCTTTGAAGGTACAATTACTAAGACAATTTTTTTTACAAAATCGTCTTAGAAATTGTATTTTTTAATAAAGTAAAAAAAATTACCACACTTGAAAGACGTTTTTTTTTTAAAAATTGTCTTTGAAGGTACAATTACTAAAACAATTTTTTTACAAAATCGTCTTAGAAATTGTATTTTTTAACAAATTAATAAATTAATTACCACCCTTCAAAGACAGTTTTGACCAAAAATCGTATTTAAAGTGTACAATTTCTAAGACGGTTTTGTCAGGGAACCGTCTTAGAAATTGTTTTTCCAATTTGTTTTTTGTGGCCTTCAAAAAGAATGTTGCCTGCAAAACCGTCATTGAATGTACAATTTCTAAGACAGTTTTTCTTATGAAACCGTCTTAGAAATTATTTTTTAAAAAAAATAAAAAAATAAAATTCAAACCTTCACAATGAAAATTGGCACTATCTACTTTCAGTCAGTCTCTTATACACATAGGGGTTAAATTCACTTTCTTTTTTTCTATTATCCCATTTCGAATTTATGAGTTTATTAAAAAGGTGAAAAAATCAAAATTTGCCACAAATGTGAATTAGTTGTCAAAAAAATACAATGTGACAAAGAACAATGTCCACTGTGCATAATGTCAAAAGTATTGTATCCATCCACAAAAAGTAAAGCAGAAACATTATGAAATACTCTTCCAAATTATCTTTACAAATCAGACAATTAATAGGAAAGGTTTCAAAGAATGTCAAAAGTTGTTTTCTCAATCAAATTAAAAACAAGTCAAACTGTGTAAACTGTTTTAATAAACTTGCATGTACATTTTAATAACCACCCTTGAGTAATTAAAGTTTATCACTCTGCAAATATTGATATGGATAAACAAGAACTCACTGATTAAAACTTAACTGGTAAACTCCAATGTTCACTATTGAAACATTGGATCAAGGAAAAAAGTGTCCTTCCATGCATAAATGACTTCAACTATGCTATTAGCATATAAATTTATTATACCTCCTGAGGAGATGACAAACCCTGCCCTCATACTGTTTCATCAATTGTGGGTCTGAAATAAGGAATGTCATAACCAGCTGGAGGATCGTATGTCTGTTTGGAATTTAAAAGTGAGATGGAAAGACAAGGGACTTGACAAAACAAAATACTTTTCAAGGACATGACAATCATTATGGGACTTAACCTTCCCCACAATCAAAGGCCGCAATCGCAAGGGAATTTTCTCTCCTGCACCCAATTAGAGCTTAAGCATTATGGTAGAGGTCACCATTAATTACCCTTAGGATATGAAAATTAACTTGTGCATTAAAAAAATTAAAAACAATGTTATGTCCAAGTTGGTGAAGCTTGAGTTGAAATGCTTTATATTTGGCTTTGGCTTGCTTCTTTTTCAAACATGTCCAACCGAGGGGCTGTAAAAAAAGGGAACATAAAAGAAAAAATGAGGGTTCATAAACTATGTATAATTATTATACCCACCACCATTCAACCAACTATTTGCTCCAAATTTTTAAGTATAGGGGTTAGGGGCAACTAATGCAGCATCATTATATTTTGAAAATTCTATAACATTACTGTGTTCCTCTGTTAATACTACTTTACCTTTAATATCAACTTTGACTTATAAAGGGTCAAATAGCAAACATCTACAAGCTACATAGTACTGAAACTTCTTGCACATCTATTTTTCTTCCAATGCCTCTATGGGTAATTTATATTACGATTGGAATTTTCATAATGCAATGAAGTACAAGCTAGAAGAGAAACAAATGAGTGTGAAGAAAGAGAAACAAAATATAGAAGGCAAAGCGAGCAGGTATAGCTAGAAGAGAAACAAAGGAGTGTGAAGAAAGAGACCTGAAAGTGCCGTTGAGTCTGTGTGTGTGAGTGCGCATCAGACAAAAACAAAAAACAGCAACAATGGAGTGTTACGGACCCAACATATGGGTCTAATAAGGTGTCCCATTACAATGAGGCCCATTAAGAGCCCATTAGCTTAGAATCTCAACAATAACTAAGGAGATCCCAACAACAAGGATAACAGCCATCAGAAGAGATCCCAACAAACAGGTATTCTAATCCCAACAATCAGGGATTCTAGCTTATCCAATCAAGATGTGGCAGCAACTAACCTAGAGGTAACACCCTTATAAATAAGAGGTACGCTCACAGGTATACGCATTCTTTTTCAACTCTATTGTTATGTTGTCACTGTGCACACACACCAGCCCCATTGGTTAAATGCCGTATCAATATCAAAGTGCATAGTGATCTACTTAATCCTGAGTTATCTCTTCCATAGATACCTTGGAGAGAGTCCTAGATCTAAGATTAACCTACTAGCTATACAACTAGACATTCCTATATCCAAGGACAGAACAATTGGCGCCGTTTGTGGAAACGTTAAATTTCAAATCCCACGTTCACGATGGTAAACATGAGAAGTAACAATTAGACTGTACATCCACGCTCTGATGCGGGTGTAAGGGGGGACTTACCTTCAAATCCTGTTTTGGAGGAGATGAACCCACTGCCCCCTCCAGACCAGAACACGGCACTACTCCAACCGGTGGACTATGACACTGTCCATGTGAGCGAAGAGGTTTCAAACACAGCCTCCACTCCTGCTCCAGTGACACAGGCAGTCCCATCCAATCAAATAGATGCTCACCGCATGGACCAAACTCAAATGGTTCCAGGTCAACAAATTAACTCGGTTGTGGTGGTACCTCGTAATCCAGAGCCTAACAAGCATCTCATGAGCAACGCTCTCAATTCAATCCTGGCCCGAATGCATGACATGGAAAAGAGGTACGCCTTGCAAAGGTAGGAAGATATCAGAAACTTAAAGCTCCAGATGGAGGAGCGTAACACCGCATTGAGGCATGAAGAAAAGCAACGTATGCAACTTATAGAGTAGCGCTTCAGGAGCATGGAGAACCCGATTCATAATGAGAACCGAGGACACCAAACCCAGGATACAGCCAGGAACAATGTGAACCAAAATGTCAGTCAAGTCTGAGTTCTTCCAGTAAGTCTGCATGTAGATCAAAAAGGCAACATAATTGTGATCTAGTCTGATTTAGGAGAACTAGTTAATCGGATGGAGATTGGGGGTTCATCTCGAGTGAATGCTGGAGGTCCAGTCCAATCTTGAGATGTAAACCTGGTCCACATCGACATTGGGAATGCGGCTCGCGTGCAAGCAGCAGCTCCACCCCAAACTGCCACTGCGGAAGCAAGTCCGGGTTGTGATTCCTGACGTTCAGGAACCTACAGTGGTGGTTCAGAACTTGGATGTGGAGGAAGACCCAAACGCAGTGGACCCTGCCAGAGAAGCTGCACCTCAATCAAGAATGGATCGGGGAGTTTACAGAAGGAAATACAGTAGGGGGCAGCATAACAAAAGCCCCTTCACTGACAAAATTGTCAATGTTTCGTACCTGGAAGACTTTGATGGAGCTATCTTGTTAAAATATGATGGAAGCCAGGATCCACAAGTGCATATTGATGAGTTTGACATGCAGATGTGTGTGAGGGGAATTGATGAGCCCATTATTTCCCAGATTTTTGCTACAACATTATCTGGGGCTGCACAAACGTGGTTCCATACACTGTCACCGCGGTCAATCCGCAATTTTGAAGATTTTGGGCAAAAGTTTCTGTTGAACTTTGCCACTAGTAAGAAACAACCCAAGTCCATATTCACACTTGGGAAGATAAGACAACAACCTGATGAGACGCTCCAGAGTTACCTGAATCATTTTACAGAAGCAGCCTTGCAGATGCAAGGGTTGGAAGAAAAAGTGCATGTGCACCTCATCACCGCCGAATTGGATGGGTCATCCCGGCTAGCAAAGTCAGTCTAAAAAGATCCGGTGAAATCTCTGATGGAGTTTAGGCCTCGATCAAGAAAATACCTGGAGCTAGAACAAATCAAGATTGCCAATGCGGTCGGCAAAGAGAAGGAAAAAAGAAGTCCCAGAAGAAGAAGCCCACCTCCAAGGGGCAGGGAGCAGCAAGGGGGTCACAACCAAGGAAGAAACGCGGATACCAAGTTCAGGCCAGGAAAGTATGAGGCCAAATATGAAAAGTACACCCCATTAAACGCATCCCGGTCACAAATCTGGCGAGAAGTAGCTTCAACTGAGATGAAAAAGGTAGAGCAACCTCATCCATTGTACAATAAGGTGGGGGTAGATCAGTCCCGATTTTGTGAATTTCACAATGGACTAGGGCATACCATTGACCAATGCTGGGATTTAAGGGATGCGATTGAGAAGTTTGTCAGAGATGGCAAACTAAGGCAATACGTGATAAAGACCCAGGGTCGCAAGAACAAACGCAAAGGCGGGGGTCAGATTGAAGCCCAGGCACCCGAGAAAGATAAAGAAGAAAAAAGAAAAAAGCAAAATGATGGTGGAGGTGAATTTTTAGAACCCGAGTTCGATTGTAATGTCATTTGTGGAGCTTTGGGAGGAGGAGGAGACACTACAGCCAAAGAAGGAAGTATCTGAAGGAGGTTCTTTCAGTGAGAGAACAGCCTAAGTTCAAAGAAAAAACTAACAAGGCAGAGCCCCCTCTATTCTACTTCACGAAGGAGGATATGAAAGATGTGGTGCCGGGTCATGAAGATGGCTTGGTAATTACTAGAACCCTAGTTAATTGCCGAGTTAAAAGGATATTTGTATATGCTGGCAGCTGCACAGATATAATTCTGTGGAGTGCATTTAAGAAAATGAATCTTGATGAAGTTGACTTGAAGCCATGCAAAACAATGTTAATAGCGTTTAATGGGGAAAACACTATCCCCAAAGGTTACATTAACCTCAGGATGACGCTAGGCACCAATGAGGCATTTAAGTCAGAACGAGTCATGTTTATTGTGGCCAACTTTCCCTCACCGTATAATGTTATATTAGGGAGGCCAACTATCCATAGTTGGGATGTGCTGGTCTCTACTAAGCACCAGAAGATAAAAATGGTGGGGAGCAAAGACAAAGTGGTTACAATCTGCGGGGACCAGAAAGAATCCTGGCAGTGTTACTACAACGTGGTCAAGGATAGCGAGGGTGGTCCATCCTCGCCACCCCAGATCCGTTAGAGAGACCAGAATGGAAGGAAAGTTGAAGAATGTAAGTCTGGAAAACCATTTAACATGGTGGAACTTGACATGAGAAAAGATGCCGAGGAGCTGAGACCAGAGCCGGCAGGAGAATTAGAAGATTTGAGAATAGAGGATCAGCCTTAGCAAATCACCAAGGTCGGTAAGGCAGTCAACCCGATCATAAAAGCCAAATTGGTGGAGTGCCTGGAAAAAAATCAAGATTTTTTCGCATGGAAGGCTTCGGAGATACTGGGGATAGACCCCAATTTTTGTTGCCACAAGTTGTCAATATACCCCGGGTCAAAGCCCGTGGCGCAAAAGAATAGGAAACTCGTTCCAGAAAGGAAACAAGCACTGGAGGAACATGTTAAAGAGCTGTTGGACGCCGGGTTTGTACGAGAAATCCAATATACTACATGGTTGTCTAAAATGGTGATGGTCAAGAAGCCCAGTGGCAAATGGAAGGTATGCACAGATTACACTGATTTGAATAAAGTGTGCCCTAAAGACTCCTACCCAATGCCCAACATTGATCAGCTAGTGGATAACTCGTCCGATTTCCAGTTATTGTCCTTTATGGATGCTTATTCCGGGTATGATCAGATAGCTATGTACCCAGAAGACAGGATAAAATGGCCTTTATAGGCGAAAAAGTGAATTACTGCTATAATGTTATGCCTTTTGGGTTGAAAAACTCGGGGGCCACATACCAAAGAATGATGAATAGAGTATTCGAGCATCAACTCAACCGAAATATTGAAGTGTACATTGATGACATGATTGTTAAGACAGCCAACCCTACTGATCACATACAGGACCTAGAAGAAATGTTCAGCAAGTTAAGGGAATACAAGATACTGTTAAACCCGGTCAAATATGCATTTGGTGTTCCGGGCGGAAAATTTTTTGGGGTTCATGTTGACACACAGAGGAATAGAAGCCAATCCGGACAAGTGTAAAGCCGTGTTGGACATGAAGCCTCCATCAAATAAAAAAGAGGTACAACAACTGACAAGAAGGCTGGTGAATTTAACCCGGTTTCTCCTGAAATCAGTAGAGAAGGCACTTCCTTTCTTCAAGATGCTCAAAAAAGAGGCTACAAGAGGCTGGAACCCGAAGTGCGAAGCTGCGTTCAAAGAAATAAAAAAATGCTTAACTTCTCCACCTGTACTGTCAAAGTCAAAACCAAGAGAAGTTTTGATATTATACTTGTCCATGCGAGATGAAGTGGTTAGTGCAGTATTGGTGATAGAGACGAAGAACTCTCAAGGGCCAATTTACTTTGTAAGTAGGACCCTTCAAGGTTCCGAGTTAAGGTACCAAAGGCTAGAAAAAGTAGATTTTGCGTTGTTGTGACAGCAAGTAGGCTTTGCCCCTACTTCCAGAGCCACACAATCATTGTCAGAACCAATCAACCAATTTGGCAAGTAATCCATAAACCGGATTTGGCTGGAAGAATGATAAACTGGGAAATAGAACTGTCCGAGTTTGATGTGAAGTACGAAGCCTGGCACGCTATAAAATCTCAAGCGCTGGCCAACTTTGTCATGGAGCTAACCCATCTGATGTAGGAACAGGGAATGACTGTTGGATTTAGGGGGAGCTGCTTCAGGAAAAAGAAGAAATTACTCAAGATTTGGTTTTGAGCTTTCAACATTGATGAGGACATCAAAGACCAACCCCAAGACCAAGACCCAATACAAGGCATAGGAGGGCCCATGACAAGAGCAAGAGCTAAAAAGATCCAAGAAGCTTTGCAACATATAATGGCTAATCTGAGGGCAATCCAATTGCATGAGGGGACTCAAAATCTAGAGGATTGCATGAGTGGACTGCTAGTCACAAGTATTGCTTGCTTGGAATGATAATAAAAGCAATTATTGACTTAGGCATTGAATAAAAAAAATAATAGTAATA
>QARZ01040165.1:0-45542 GCA_013407115.1 Glycine latifolia | reverse complement strand
AAAAACTCAAAAATAGCATGCCCTAGTAGAAGTTTTAATTTGTAACACCTTTGATATGATTTTGTACCATCTTTGATTAAGTTGCTGTACGAAATAAATTGCTGTAGCTGTATGAAATAAATTGCTGCAGCATAGATTAGTTGGTGGTTATATGGAATAAATTTAAATTGCTGTAATATATATGTATATATATTAGTTAGTTGCTGTAGGTAATAAATTTAGTGACTGTAACATACATTAATTAACGTATTTTTGTTGCTGTAACGTAAGTGAATACTTGAGTACTTCTGTACGCAATTATTAAATTAACCGTATGCTGTGGTATTTACTTCGTATGCTGTTGTCTGTTGTATCAATCGGTATGACGTTGTTATGTATCTGTAATTTATTATTAACGACGTCTGTATGTTGTCAAATAAAGCTGTATGTTAAAGAAGCTGTTAGCTAATTAACAAAATCTGTATGTACATAAGCTGTTAACAAAATAACGAAAAATAAAACTGTATGACTGCGGTGCTGTAATTAATTAAATTATATGAAGTAGGTGGCTGTAAATTATGTCAACTCCAAAATAAAACAGCATATTTATATAGGAACTTGTTAATATTTGAACATCCGTTCAATAGTGTTATTTTATGTGACTTGTAAGTGGTGAAAGCAAATACAAAACAGATATAAGGAGTAAAGCAATTCTAATAATGGGAAATAATTTAAAAAGCGAACTATGTGATGGCCGTGTGGTATCATTTGGCCTTGAGAAGCTTGATGTGATGATTTAGAAGTTTGATGTAATGATCTTGGATTGGTGATGATCTTGTGATGAGATTGAGATGTGATAAATAAAAGAAAAAATTTACAAGAGGAAAATAAATCATGTGTGCATTTTCATGTGCATCTGCCCGGTGGGGTAAAATTTGAGACGATGAGACGATCCTCGTAAAGAGGTGTTTTGTCAGATAACTAAACTGAGTTCCATACGTGTTTAACTTGGGGGTAGTTGAGACAGTGGGGAACCACACCACCATGATGATCACATGGATGGGAGTGAGGCTCCTACGCGACACTGGGCTACCCTGACGGGATGGATAAGTTCGTTCCACTAAGGTGAGGGTGGGGTTATCTGACTGTGGCCACAATGATTGAGACGTTGAGACGTTGAAAAGCTGAGATCTCAGTCATGCATCATGTAATAAGATAAGCATGCATTTCATGGAAATTCTGTGTGTGGAAATATTTACAATTGTTACGTATATTTAAATTTGATTTATTAAGTGGTTTATTAATATTTAAATTTTGTTTATCAAAACTAACCCTATTTTGTGTTGTGTGGTTGACACCTGTGATGACCCCAATTTATTTGGGCGAGCAGAAAAACAGTGATATGGATATCGTCCGAGAAGATAGAATGAAGATTATATGCTGGTTGTATGCTTTTGCTGATTTGTGCTTGCAATGTACTACGGACTGTTTATATATGGACTTTGGATATGTAATAAAGGGACTGTGTGGTATGTTTAGTATCCTGGATTATATGTTTTAAATAACGTGTGAGAACTTTTATTATCTCTAAATTCGTTCGAAATTTTCATTTGAACCTTCATAAAAAAAAAAAAAAAAAAAAACCCCGTAATTTTATAAAATACTTACGAAATTAAGTGGAGTAGAAGCAGTTGTTACAATGTCTACTATCGAGATGAGAATGCCGAAATGTATGATTTAAGTAGCATGTGTAACGACCCGCCACATTGCTACTGTATTACTAACTCATGACCATGATATAAATTCATTTTTAATAAAACGAACACCCCTTTAGTTGCTTGTGAACACGATGATAAATTTTTCGCGAGCATATAACGACCATCCTCATAGAAAATAAACGTAAATGTAATTAAAGGTACTCATAAGACATTTCAAAAATATGTATGCACATACCAGACATAATTTAATTACAAGTATAAAAGATTATGTCTCAAAATATACATCAAGCGTTTTACAAATAGAAAGAGAAATAGAAGTCAGGGTGTAATTAGCAAAACAAGGAGTGCATCCATTAGAAACAAGGGGCGCATCTAGCGAAGTGCAACTCCTGCCCAAGATCATGTCCATGGACATCTCGGTGAAACACGGCGGCTCCATACTGCTGCCCATCTACTCACACGAACGTGGTTCGCGATCATCACAGGTACCAACCCACAAGGTACAACAAAGCAAATGTGAGTTCATCATATTAAATAACAACAATAAATACAACGGAAAAGGGACAAAACCCAGTCAAGAAGCAACGCGGTCATTAACATATCAATACGAACATTCCAAACATCATCAAACACTAACATCCACGAACATCCACAAACATCTCATAAATCGACTTATAATATCTAGCATGATGCATGCTCCTGACTCAATTCTCATTATGCAATGTGGTAACATGCCGTAAATAGGCCAAAATCCATGGTACGAATGATTACTGCAATACGTCAGGGTCACTCTGTTGTACACAGGACTCACCCCCCCATGGTGATCAGCCAAAATAGGTGTCATAAGGATCTCTCTACAGGCGTGGCCCCCCAGTACTTCTTGTACTATGCTATCAAACATTCTATTTTCGCCATGCAAATGTCGTATGTTATGCATGCACCATCAATGTATGACCCGGCTAGGAACATAATCCTTCCTCGCAAGGGTAACTCGTTATACACCCCCTATGTAACATACCGCCCACACAAGGGCCCAACAATGCACTGACCATGGTCCTCGCAAGGTTTACCACCCGGTCCCGGCATCTCACGTCTATACATAGAATATCACCACGACACCATCAATGTATGACCCGGAACCAGGCTCAACTCAACCTGGCTAGGATAATGCCATACACCCCTGTGAGTATTTATGTATATCCAAACGCATTCCTCATCTCAAGCCATCACATAGGCCGAGTTCAAATGCCACCAACATAACCATATGCGTTACTCACAAACACATACAAACAAGTGAACTGGTGTGAAGTATGAGGTATCCTAGTTGGCCCTTAGATATACTATCTTAAGGTAAGAATCCGAACAATGTCAGATAAAGGCGGACAAGGTCGGTAAGGGTCGATCAAAGGGGTAAAGTTTGGACAAGGGTAGCAAAAATGGGTGAGGTCGAAGGAACCCTGTCGAGGTCGGTTGGATTTAGTAAGGATTTTCCAAAGGCAGTCAAGAGGTCCTCCTATTTCTTATAAAGTTCCAAGGACGGGTTCTGCACTATGTAATTGACTGCATAAGCGTTGTAATCAATTACATCAGATAGCGCTTGTAAGACCCTGGGTTTGTATTTCACCAACCTACACAAGTGGGTAAGGGAACCCAGTAGCTCATTTCCCAAGAGCAGACAAGCTCTGCCGAGTAAGGAACCCGGCAGTTCTCAAGAAAAGGGGTTTGGACTTAGCAATTCTAAAGGAAACAGTCCACCCCGGGTAAGGAATCCAGTCTCTCTAAGGAAATGGAAGGATGAACGTCTAGAGACGACCCGTGTATGGAACTCGGCCATTCTAGAAGAAGGAACACCAGCTCAACAGAGTAGGGGAACCCGGTGGCTCATTTTCTGAGAGGACACAAGCTCATCCGAGTTAGCAACCCGGTAGCTCTCTCTATGGTGAGGTAACTTGAGCTCAACAGCTCTAACGTATCACCCGGGTAAGTAACCCGGTATACCTTATAGGAAGGGAAGCGAGTCTTAACGACTCTAAGGGAATGACTCGGGTTAGGGATCCTGGTCTACTGACATCCGCCAATAAGGACTAAGTTATGTTCTGCATGCATTCGTGCATGCCATATAACCCGTTCGTCTCGGCCTACCCATCCCGGTAGCGGACAACAAAACACAAGGGTTGATGTCTATGTGCAACACAGCCAACCTATCCAAGTACTCATCACCTTCACGAACACTTTCGCAAGTGTCTTAGAAGCCTTTCAGCATCAAAATGCTAACTTCACACATGCAAGGGGAGTTCTTAAAACATCTACTCCCCACAAGAGCACCAAACATCAATCACAAAACTACATTCAACAAATTTAAGACATACCACATCCCATTCATAAAAGACGTAGCTTTTCTGGGAAAAACATCACACTCAGGGACATGCAGTTATCATCACGGCTAGACTCCCTGGCCCCCAAACCGTGGTACCTAAAGCTATTAAGAAACACGACAGACTCCCCTTACCTAAACAGGAGTTTGTTCACGAGCTTCACGATGTGTTTGTTCTAAGCTTCAGTTCCAACCACGAAGTTCCTCTTAGGGTCGGGATTTTCACAGCAGCTACGCTGGCTCTCGTAGGTTGGAGATAACAAAGGAGGGATCAAGAACGAGAGGTTTCTGGGTGAGTTTTAGAGAGAAAGCAGAGGAAATGCAAAGGTAGAAGAAGGAAGAGCGAACTTGTTGCTGTGCCAGCCTACTGCTTATAAACACGGCTGACACAGTACGTCCACTTAACGTGCACAGCTAGCAACCACAGCACAGCAGAGTTGACTTATGTCCAATACCCATCAAGCATGCATACCAAGACAAAAGCACTCAAATAGCAAGTTATAAATAGAATAATTAATCAATCAACATAACACATGTAATTTGATTAATATAATACACACATCAAGCATCCAGATTAGCAACTTATAATCTGGGTCGTTACAACTCTCCAACCTTTTTAGGAATTTCGTCCCTGAAATTATCTGACATAAAGAAAGTCAGGTAGGCTTCTCGCATCTGGTTCTCTAGCTCCCATGTAGCATCTTCTCCAGATATGCCTCCCTAGATAACCTTGACCAGGGAAATCTCTTTTCCTCTTAGATGATTTATCCATCAATCCTCAATCCTCAAAGGTAGTGTTTCATACGTTAAGTTTTCCTTTACTTGAATATCATCCAACTCGACCACATGAGATGGATCATGAATGTACTTACGAAGTTGAGACACATGGAATACATTATGGAGATTGGATAGGGACGGGGGTAAGGCAATTTGGTAGGCTACGGGACAGACTCTTTTTAAGATTTGGAAGGGACCAATAAACCGGGTGTGAATTTTCAGGATTTCAATGCTCAGCCAACCCCGGTCCATGGGGTGACCTTCAAGAATACAAGATCATCGTCCTCAAAGTCTAAGTCCTTCCTCCTGTTGTCATGATAGCTCTTTTGCCGACTCTGGGTTGTTCTCATCCTATCTCGGATCAGCCTGACCTTCTCAGTCTTTTGTTGCACCACCTCAAGCCCTAGTACAAGACTCTCATCGGGTTCCAACCAACATAGGGGTGTCCTACACCTTCTACCATATAGGGCTTCAAAGAGAGTCGTGCCAATGGTAGAGTGAAAACTATTGTTGTAGGTAAACTCTATCAAGAGTATGAAACTATCCTAGCTACCCCCTTGTTCTAGAACACACGCACTCAAAAGGTCTTCCAGTGACTGAATGGTTCGTTCAGTTTGCTCGTCAGTTTGAGGGTGATAGGCCGAGCTCATCCGAAGCCGGGTTCCTAAGGCCTTGTTCAAACTCTCTCAGAATCTAGATGTGAACCTCGGATCCCGGTTGGACACTATACTAGAGGGTACACCGTGCAACCGGATAATCTCGTTAATATACAAGGTGGTCAACTTCTCTAAGGAAAACCCAATGTTGATCGGGATAAAGTGAGCAAACTTAGTCAATCTGTCAATAATAACCCAGATAGAATCTAACCCAGCCCGGGTTCTAGGCAAACCTACAACAAAATCCATGGAGATACTATCCCACTTCCACTGGGGTATCTCCAAGGGTTGCAACTTACTCGATGGTCTCTGGTGTTCTACCTTGGCTTTCTGACAGACCAAGCATGCATAAACAAACTCACTAACCTCTCTCTTCATGTTCGGTCACCAAAACATAGTCTTGAGGCCTTGGTACATCTTGGTGGCGCCGGAATGGATACTTAGATTACTTCTATGACCCTATTCTAGGATCACTTTCCTAAGCCCGGGTATGTTAGGGACACAGACTCTACCTTGAAGTCTCAAAACTCCATCCGGTCCCACCTGGAAACCACTAGCCCTCCCTGATGCTATGGCTTCTAGTTGAGTGTTCAGAAAAGGGTCGGACCTCTGCCCTTCCCGGATCTCTTCTAGCAGCCTGCTCGTAATCTGCAAGGCTCCTAGTTTCACGCTAGTAGAGGTGAGCTCACATGCTAGACTGAGGTCTCTAAATTGCTCCAACAGATCTAACTCCCTAACCATCAAGGCGGACACATGGAGAGATTTTCTACTTAAAGCATCGGCCACCACATTGGCCTTGCTGGGGTGATAACTAAGCTCAAAATCATAATCCTTACGGAATTCTAGCAATCTTCTTTGATGCATGTTCAATTCTTTCTAGCTAAATAGATACTTAAGGCTTTTATAGTCACTAAACACCTCGAACTTAGAGCCAAAAAGATAATGTCTCCATATCTTAAGGGCAAACACCACGACAGCCAACTCTAAATTGTGGGTAGGGTAGTTCCTTTCATGTGTCTTAAGCTGCCTGGAAGCATAGGCCACAACCCGGCCACCCTGGATCAACACCCCTCCTAAGCCCGTCATTACTGCGTTGCAGTACACCTCAAAGGGCTCTCTTAAGTTAGGCAAAACTAACACACGTGCAGTTGTCAGCTTTTCCTTAAGAGTTCGAAAGCTATGCTCACACTGAGCATCCGATACGAACACTTGCCCCTTTCTAGTCAACTTGGTCAAAGGCAAGGCTATCTTGGAGAAGCCTTCTATAAATCTCCTGTAATACTCGGCCAAGCCCATAAAACTTCTAATCTTGAACACGGACTTGGGGCTTTCCCACTTAAGGACGGCTTCCACCTTAGAAGGATCTACAGTTATACCACCTTGGCATATCACGTGTCCTAAGAAACTCACCTTCTCCAACCAGAATTCACACTTAGACAACTTAGCATATAGTCGTCGGTCCCTAAGGGTTTGTAGCATAATCCTCAAGTGCTCTTCGTGTTTCTTTTTGGTCTTAAAATACACTAGGATATCATCTGTGAAAACTACCACAAAGCTATCAAGGTATGGGTGAAAGATCCTATTCATGTAATCCATGAACACACCAGGAGCATTGGTCACACTGAAGGGCATAACCAAGTACTCATAATGACCATAACGGGTTCTGAAAGCGGTCTTTGGGATATCCTCAAACTTTACCCGAATTTGATGGTAACCCGACCTAAGATCTACCTTACTAAACACACAAGCCTTTACCAGCAGATCCATAAGGTCATCTATCTTAGGCAAGGGATACTTATTCTTAATCGTTACTTTATTCAGTTGGCAGTAATCTACACATAATCTCATAGTCCCGTCTTTGTTCTTGACTAACAACACGGGTGCTCCCCATGGAGATACACTAGGCCGCACAAACTGCTTATCCAACAGTTCTTCCAATTGTTTCCTAAGCTCGGCTAGCTCTAAGGGAGACATCATATAGAGGGATACAGATATAGGCCCATCTCTGGGTACCAAATTGTTACGTAAATCTTGGCAAGTGCATCGATTTGTTGTTGTAAGTTACAAAATTTATAAGATCGTCTCCACAGGGACTTGAGCTACTCATTTACTCCAATTAAAATTTAACAGTTCAATAGTTATGTACAAGTAGGATGAGCGGAATTTCATTTGTTTAAGGAAGTAACGAAAAATTACTAAACTTTAGCAAAAATGAAATATACTTATGAGAAAGTGGGATTGGGTTTCATCATTCTTATCCTTTTATATCCAATTAATATTACCATGCATAAATCATTATCTATCCTTTTTTGATGCACACTATTTTACCCCAAATCGATCCCTCGCATTCGAGTTCTAAGGATATCTACTGAATATCGATCCCTCGCATATGAAGTAAATACCCCAGCATTAAATTCATAATCGCGTGCTTTATGCAATCAGAACGTTATGCCCTATTCCTAGCAACGTAACGTAAAGAGTAAAATCATTCAGTTCAAACCCTAAGATTACTTTCCAGTCTCATTTAGGATTTTAATTCATGAAACTAGTGATCAAGTAGAATCAAGCATTAAGGACAGAATGAAATTACCAACAAGGAATAGAAAAGATTAATGCATAAATAAAGATTAAAAGAGATACATAGAGATAAGAAGATTACATCCAATCCTTAGAGAAGCTAGCCAAGCATGGAGAGAATCTCCTCAAGAGAATAATTAATGAAGGGCCCCATCACCGCTTCTTTCTAGCAGAGTCTCCACACTAAATCTCACTTCTCTCACTTCCCTAACCTACTTACTACTAATATTTAAGAGCCTAAGCTAAAGAATCAGCTAAGGAAGCAAAAGAATGAAGAAATGGCATCTTCTCCTCTCAAATTCATGGCCTATTTATAGATTTGTGCCTCCTGCCAGCTTCACTCGCCCAGGCGAGTGTTTTTGCCTGTGTTTGCTCGCCTGGGCGAGCTTAACTTTATCTTCTTGGAACTTGGTGCTCGCGTGAGCGAGCCAAATACACTGGAATTGGTCGCCTAGGCGAGTTAAAAACTTAGCCCTGAAGAATGCTTTGGGCCTGGATGGATTTTGGGTATGTTTTTCTTGTAACACCTCCCATGTTTACTTTTTAAGCCCTTCTTGCTTGCTTTGCTTGTTCGGAAGCTTCGGATATCCTCGGAACCTATCAAAATACAAAATATGATTGGATTAATCTTCCAAAATATGAAAAACAACATTTCTCTAAGTACTAAATATATTTTAACTAGGTTTAGGGCAAGTTTGTAAGCAAAGTTATCAAAATCAAATGATAGGTGCCAGCTTTTGAAGAATAATTTTAACTGAAATATAACACTTATCACACCCCCAACCTAGAATCTTGCTTGTCCTCAAGCAAAGTAAATTAACATTTAGGACTATAGTAAATATTCATGAACATGCTTTGTAAAGAATCAACTTTCCAGAGTGATCAGAACATATTTTCAATTAGTCAACCTTGAAAATTGAAACAAAAGATGAAATTCACAAAATCAAATGAGATTAAGATCAATTCACATTTCGTTTCTAAAGAACATCAGAGGAAACATGTGCTTGATTCAAACAGAGGAAAACCTCTCGAAGGTGTTTAATTCTCACAGGTGAGTGTTTATTCTTAATTCCAACACTGTTACCTTATAGATTAATTTTGCAATTCATTTCCCATCAAATCAAAGTACATACTTATCATAGATCATTAGGGCTTTTGTGGTTGGGTCTGGCTTAGAAAGGAATCTTGGTTTTTCTGGATATTCAAAAAGACCTCAAGAATAGGAGAGCAAGTAAAAGATAAAACAATTAGATTATCACTTCCTATTTCTTCCAAGATATCCATGTTTATCAATTTTTTTTTCCATTTCACCCAAATACTTTGTACAATATTTTAAAACACGAGGAATTTGTTTCCTTTTCTTTTTCTTTCTTTCTTTCCTTTCTTTTACTTATCACATGAATAGCATATAGCCACATTTAAAAGTCTTTTTCATCGCATGAGCTACCCAAAAAGTTTCCATCAACAAAATATTTCCCTTTTTGCTATCCTAACCTAAGGTAAGGTAAGGAATTCTTATCCTAGGTTAGGGTTCCAACAAAATATTGAGTGTTTGGCTCAAAAGGGTTTGCAAATGGTAAATCATTATATTTATGTTGGGATAACTTTTTGGCCAGTGGCTTAAAAAGATGTTCTAAAAGAAAGAATGCCTAAATCATATCCATGCATCATATGTTATGACAATTAGAAATTCATGCAAAATCAATTATAAATTATATCAGTGCAGACACTCCATGTAATTTATGTGGTTGCACACACTCACTAGGCTTAAGGTCTATTTTCATGTTCAAATCAAATCAATGTTTCAAAAGATGTTCTTTATCAATTCCATGTAAAAAGTCCTATCTTCATTTGATCTTTGGAAACCATTCCTTTGCTTTTCATTCTCAAAGTTTCCAAAAATCATTTTATGGTGTTCGGATCCAAATCAAAAAACAAGTTTCAAAAATATTTATCTATTGATTGTTTTCAAAACATGACATATCAGTTAAGCCCCAAAAATAAAACAAAAAGTATTTAAAATGTGTATTTTCAAAAAGAGATAAACCTCTGTTTGCAAGCAAAAAGAATAAAAAATGCACACAAATTATTCAAGCAAACATAGTAACTAAATAAACAAAGTACTGAATTTAAACTACAAAGCAGTAAAGAAATTTAAAAACAATGTTTGATTTTTTAAGATCGTGGCTGAGGAGCTCGATGTCCTTCATTCAGATAATCAACAGGATCTGCCACGTTCTTCATCCTCACCTGCTTTGCCTTTTCCTAACAAAATAGACCTGTATCCAAGTTCTAACAAAACAGATGATACTTTCAAAAAGATAAGATATAAACTTTTAAAAATACATATAACATTAAAACAACAAAAATAAAGACAAAAAATTAAAAACACTTGGTTGCCTCCCAGGAGCGCTTCTTTAACGCCATATTAGCTGGACGCCTTTGTTATGGATTTGGCTCCCAGCATTTGGACAATAGTAATGAGCCACTGGCTTTTGCATTTTCCTCCAATATTTTCACCAGTTTCTTTTCTTTTTCAAAGAGCATTGATTTATTGATAACTGGTTTGTTATAATTTCCTGCAAGGAAAACATTTTTAGCATGTGGAGGTATTGTGTTTACCTTTGTTTTTTATTCTTGATTTTTCACTTCCTCTAACAATTCCTCAAAGAGAGCTTGCTGGTAAGGAATTTTCTTAAAAGCATTTGGTTGTTGGAGATGATCTAAACTATCTTCTTCTTCAGATTCACTCATCTCCTTCAATGCTTTAGTTGATATTTTCTTTGAACGATCTTTTCCTTGAACTAACTTCTTGGAGTCAGAAATTCCTCCATTTAGGACATCTGTAACACCCTAAAATTTTAAGAATAAAACAGTCAATTGATGGTTAATATTCAAAATTACTGGGGTGAAATATTAATTAGAGAAAGTACAAAAGATTTAGGGCAAATGACAATTATGTCCCTGAACAATTTTTGAAATGACGAAGATGCCCCTAGGATGAAAATGACAATTTTGCCCTTGGATATTTTTGAGAATAACCAAAATACCCCTAGATATTTTAGTAAGATATTTTAGGATGAAATCCCATAAATACCCTTAAACAAATGAGATAATTACCATCACGTCCTGAGGGTGATAAATGACCAAAATACCCTTTAGGTCAAAAATGCCCAGATGATTTTGGAAATTTTGTGGAGACCTGGAGAATAGATAAAATACTTTTAGATAACTAAATATTAACCTAGAAGGTAATAAGAAATCATCAAATTGAATTCCTAGAAATTTGGAAGATAAGGCTAAAAAGAGCTTAATCTGGACTACTCCAGGTAACAGAAAATTATAAAAAGAGTATGGATATAATCTATGCAGTTTTCCCTTAATTATGAAAGGAATAGGTTGCCTAAATAAGTTAGTTTTGTAATTTTAATAATTAAAGACAAATTGGACCAATAAGAACTTAGAATTTTGTTATTACATGCAATAAAAGGAAAAATTGTTGATTTGGTTATCTAAGAGCAAACCTTGGCTGTGTGATACGCAATCAAGGGAGAAAAAGCTTTAGGAACATCCAAGAATGAACACATGGAAAGTTAAGAAGTCTAGCCATTTCCATTGGTCCATGTGTAAAGAAAAGTAATTAATGCTTAAAAAGACATTTGAAGCAAATTTTATGTTGATTACTTTGGTAAAATACGTGGATGGCTAGGGACATTATTTCGACGATCGCAACGGTCAAAACTTAGATATATAAGATAGGAATATACCCTTAAAATTTTAAGGAAATCCAACGGTTAACAAACCCGGAATTATTATATTACAGAAACGGGTTTTGGGCAGAAATTTTATGACTAAGCTACCCACGGATTTGAATGAAACTAAAAGAAATGCACCAAGACCAAGCAATTTCACGTGCAAATATTAGAAGGAGGTGGAATGGTGTGGAACTCTCATGAACAAGGACACTTGTAGGGTGAGAAAGTGTTAGCCAATAAGAGAAAACCAACCAAAAAGCTAGGTAATCATAAGCCTTGAAGATTTTTGTAGAAAAGCCAAATAACCTAGCCTATAAAAGGAGATGGAAAACTGAAATTTTGGGCTGTCCTAAGAGAGTGAACCGTGCAAAAATCCTACTCCATGTTATTCCATTGTTTTCAAAATTCCTTTCAAAAAGAACTAAAGAAAAACTAAGACCCATTACTCTAAAAATTCCACGAGAAGAAGCACTAGGAAGAAGGCTGTCCAAGAGCTTAAAGAAGGCTGTCCAAAAGCTTAGGAAAACAAGGTATGGGGAAGTTTATGATAAGCTATGTTTGAATATTAAGCTTCTTAGTTATTTCCATAAAGAACCATGCCTTGTATTTTAGGTGTTTGATAAATTGTTTCAAAGAGCTTGAAAGGTTATTTGATTAAGTAACTTGGTTTTAGTTTAACAAATGATTATTGGATAATTAACTTGAACTTAGGAAAATAAGAAGTGACCGAAATTTAAAGGTAGTATGGGGAAGTATGTTGATATACATGGTTTAGATATTAATTAGGTTATGCTATTGTTTATTTCTATAAAATTTAAGCTATGTTATCATTTATTCCTTTAAGACTTAAACTATGTCTACCAAGTGTTTGATAAAATGCCTCAATGAATTTAAAAGGGTACCAAGATGTTTATTTAGATAATTAACATCATATGATTTAAAGAATAATTAACTTGAATCTAATATAATAATAAAGTGACTTAAGGCATGTGTTCCTTAGTGTGTTGTGTGTTAGTTTATTACTTGCTTGTTGATGAACTATGGTAAATTAAAGTTTGTATGTTATATTGTTAAAGATGTTTTATTAGTTTGGATGATATTTGGCTAAGTAGATGGTTCTAACAAATAACTTGAAACTATTTTAGCAAACAAAAAGGGGATTAAATAACTTAACTTTTGTATAGTATGACTTTGGCTCAAAGAAATCCTTGTCTTAATGTTTTACTAAAAGTTGCTTGTTATTTTGCTATATACTTGATATTTTACTAAAGTTGGTATGTTGAATGCTTATAGTAAAGTCTATGTGATAAGTATGTATTCTATGAAGTTCACATGTTATATGGATTATTATTGAATCCATGTGTTGTTAAGTATTTCCATATACATGCATAATATGTTGGGCTGAGTTCTGTGCAAGATTTATAATGAATGGTGTATTATGATATTGAAAAGTAATTCTTTTTAAAAGACTTATAACAAAGATGATTTAAGTGGCGAGAATCAACAAGTGGTTGAGTTGTAAGACTTATTGTGAGAAAATAGCGAAGTTGAACCATGGCTATGTGCTTAAGTGTTGTACAAAGCTTCATGTGTTGATTGAAAGAAGCTTTATGTGTTGTTTTAAAAAGCATATGCCATAAGTTGTAAAGATGTTTAAAGACTTGATAAGATGAATCATTCATGCATTTTCATATGCACATGCCTGGCGGGGGCTAGACCGTGTTGTTGTTGTTGTTGTTGTTGTTGTTGTTGTTGTTGTTGTTGTCAGATAGCTAAACTGAGTCCACGCGTTCAAAGGTGTTATGAACTTGGGGGTAGTTGAGACAGGGAGGACCACACCACCATGATGATCACATAGGTGGAGGTGACTATCCTACGCGCCCCTGGGCTACCCCGACTGGTTGGATAAGTTTATTTGTGCCACCAGAGTGGGTGAGGCTATCTTGACTGTGGCCACTGATAAAAGAGATAACCTGAGATCTCAGGCATGCATCATATAAAGAAGATAAGCATGCATTACATACATCCCATGTTGATTATGTGGAATAATTATTCATTGATGCATATGTGGTATGTTGAATATTTGATCTGTGTGCTGGGAATAAATCTGTGAATGAAATAAGTTTGTTATATTTATTCAAACTATGTTTATCATAAACTTACCCTATTTTGTGTCTGTGGTTGACACCTGTGATGACCCCAAATTCATTTGGGCGAGCAGAAAAGCAGGAAAGTCTAGAAGAATTATAAAGGAAAGATGATGAAGATATGTTGATGATTTGTAATAAGTTAAATTCTTTGTATTTCATGTTGGCTTGTACTTGGACTGTATTGATGGACTGTGCGATATTCTGGACTGTTTTGATGAATTGTAATTGTATGAAGCGTGGTGAGAAAGAATTCGCTTATTTGAAGCAATAAGAAAAAGAAATTTTCATGAAATTTATAACAAAACTCATTTTAATACATAAGGGATATGAGATTTTATCTAAAATCAATCAACCACGAGAGAGAGTAAAGAGAGGCGTTACAACATCCACTCTAAAACACTCCATTGGTTCTTTTGGGTTTGCTGAAAAAGGTCCACTGCTATGCTCAGATATTTGTTTTGCAAGCTGTCCAACCTGAACTTCAAGACTTTTTATGGAAGCCTCAATGTTATTTTGATTTGAAATGGTCATCTGCATAAACTGAGTTAGAGTATCTTCCATTTTTGATATTCTATTAGGCTAAGCTTCTTGTTGTTGTTGTGGTGGAACCCTATTTGAAGAACCTGCATAAAAGTTGTTAGAGGGACCTGCATAAGAAGAGTTAGTGGGACCATAATATGCATTATCATTTTACTGTTTCCAGCCATAAGAACTTGGACAATCTCTGTAGCCTTGGTAATTTCCTTGGAAGTTCTGTTGTGGTTTGGTCTGATTTTGCATATAATAAGCCTCTTCTTCTTGTTGGCAATCACTAGATACTTGCTGAAATTGTTGAGGAAGTTGTCCTATTTGTTTTGTCAAGGCCCCTATTTGTTGTGTCAAGAGCTTATTCTGAGCTAGAATTGCATTCTGAGTATCCAACTCCATTATACCTTTTCTTTGAATTGGAGATCTATCATGATAAGACTGGTAATCACTGGCTGCTATGGACTCAATGATTATAATTGCTTCCTCCGGGCTCTTGGACATCATTGTACCTCTAGCTAAGGCATCAAGAATCATCTTTGTCTGAGGTATCAAACCACTGTAATAAATGTGTAGCTGTGCAATCTCATCAAAGTTATGGTTTGGGCACCTCCGTAGTAAAGATTTGAATCTCTCCCATGTCTCACAGAGAGGTTCATTAAATCCTTGGGAAAAAGTAGCAATTGCTGATTTTGCGCTTATGAATCTAGATGGAGGAAAGAATCTGGCAATGAATTTCTCCTCCACTTCTTCGCAAGTGCTAAGACTTTTGTTTGGTTGGGATTGAAGCCAAGAATTTTCCTTACCTGTCAAGGAGAACGGAAAAGCTCTGAGATAAACAGCTTCAGTATCTGTATCAGAGGCTCCCATGGTACTGCATAGCTCCATAAAGGTAGACAAATGCGTGTATGGATCTTCATGATCTAGTCCAGAAAAAGGATGTGATCCAATTAGACTGAGCAATGCGGGCTTCAATTCCACAACATTTTTACTGAAAGGAGGAATGACTATGTTGTTGTAATGCTTTGGTCTATGTTGATACGCATAGTCACCAAGAGTCCTCCGTGGTGGTCTATCTTCTTCTCCCCCTCCTTTATCAGCCATAATATAAATTACAGGTGACTTTACTGATGAAGGAGAATCAAAATAGAAGAAGAAGATTCACTCGGTATCTCTTTTGTTGTTTAGTAATTTTCCTTCTTTTTGGTAATTTCTGAATTAAATAACGATCTAGCTGCAAGAAATTTACCTCAAAAAGGAAAAAGAACAAACTTGCAATAACTCGTAAGTACCGAGGTTAGGGAAAATAAAACAAAATAAAACACAAGAGAATTTATAGAAAATCAAAATAATGAAAGCAAAGAAAAATTCCTATTCAACTGAAAAATTTAAATTTGAAAAAAAAAAAACTGAGCGAGCGACTCAAGTCCGCGGCAACGGTGCCAGAAACTTGTTACGTAAATCTCGACAAGTGCACCGATTTGTCGTTGTAAGTTACAAAATTCATAAGATCGTCTCCACAGGAACTTGACCTACTCAGTTACTCCAAATAAAATTTAACAGTTCAATAGTTATGTACAAGTAGGATGAGCGGAATTTCATTTGTTTAAGGAAGTAACGGAAAATTACTAAACTTTAGCAAAAATGAAATATACTTATGAGAAAGTGGGATTGGGTTTCCTCATTCTTATCCTTTTATATCCAATTAATATTATCATGCATAAATCATTATCTATCCTTATTTGATGCACACTATTTTACCCCAAATCGGTCCCTCGTATTCGAGTTCTAAGGATATCTACCGAATATCTATCCCTCGCATATGAAGTAAATATCCCAACATTAAATTCATAATCGCGTGCTTTATGCAATCAGAACGTTATGCCCTATTCCTTAGCCTTGAAGAATGCTTTGGGCCTGGATGGAATTTGGGCCTGTTTTTCTTGTAACACCTCCCATGTTTGCTTTTTAAGCCCTTCTTGCTTGCTTTGCTTGTTCAGAAGCTTCAGATATCCTCAGAACCTATCAAAATACAAAATATGATTGGATTAATCTTCCGAAATATGAAAAACAACATTTCTCTAAGTACTAAATATATTTTAACTAGGTTTAGGGCAAGTTTGTAAGCAAAGTTATCGAAATCAAATGATAAGTGCCAGCTTTTGAAACATAATTTTAACTGAAATATGGTGTTTATCACAAATCTATAGAAAACTCGACCTCTCTTTCAGTTGGTAACTCGGATACATCCTTAGGGACACACGCCCGGGAACTCTCTCACAATAGGGAGGTAGGCTAGAGGACTCGGGTCTCAACATCCGGGTTCTATAAGATCATGTATACTTGAGCATTCTCTTTTAAAGATGACATAAACCGGTTGGCCGAGATGAACATCCCATCCTCTCTCACATCCGGGTTGCCAAACACGACCATTTTATCATGGCAGTTTAACAGAACCTGGTTGGAAGATAACCAGTCTATACCCAAAATAACGTCAATCTGGCTAAGAGGAAAACAAACCAGATCAACCTAGAATTTATTACCAAAAATTTCCACAAGGTAGTCTAAACATACCTCGAAAGTCAACACAAACCCACTAGCCGGGGTCTCAACCACGGGTTCACTATTTAAAGAAGACACAGGAAGTTTAAGCTGCTCAACACATAATCGGGATAAGAAAGAATGGGTTGCTCCGGAATTAAAAAGTACAAGCAAAGGAACTCTGTTTATGAAACACTCGCCTTGGATTAGACCTCGGGAATTCGAGGCTTCAGCACCACTAAGAGTAAAGACTCTTCCTGTGATCCTCGGTTGTCCGGGTTGGCTCTGCTGGCCTTCACCATTCCGCTCCTTCTTGGGGTGTGGCCACTCCCTCTGGATGTGACCCTTCTCCTTACAGTTGAAACAGATCGGGATCCTTCGCCTGCACTCAGCAGGGAAATGCTTGGGTTTGCCACACTTGAAGCATGTTTTCCAGGTTTGAAAGGCAGCTGGTCCACTACTACTGCCACTCGAAAATCCCGCAATAGTAGCCCTTTGGTGGTTGGGGCGATGCTCATTCTACTTGTGAGGGATAGTGTAGGGCTTCCCACGGTTTTGATGCCCGGTCTTCTTGTCCTTTATAGGGCCCGCATTCCGGTAGTAGGCCGCCCTGTCTCTGGAATCCTCACCCCAAATCCAACACATGTTGACCAGGGCGGGAAACTGACGGATTCCTTGGTAGTTCATAGCTTGCTTCACCTCAAGTCGTAAACCATTTAAGAACTTTACGCACTTTGAGCTTTCACCATCCCGTCCTTGGTAGTGAGGGAAGTACCTCACCAGCTCCTCAAACTTAGCCACATACTTGGCTACAGTCCGATTTCCTTGCTTTAGCTCAAGGAACTCCGTCTCCTTTTTGTTCCTCACGTCCTCTGGAAAGTACTTTTATAGGAACGCCTCCTTAAAGGTCCTCCACGTTACAACCTGGCCTTCCGCCTCCATGCATTAACGGGTATTATCCCACCAATACTCGGCTTCTTCTGCCAGGGTATAAGTGCTGAAGGTGACCTTTTGTCCTTCAGGGCATGCCATAACCCGGAAGATCTTCTCAATCTCCCAAATCCAAGCCTAAGCGTCGTTCGGGTTGTACCCCCATGGAATGACGGATTGTTGCGCTGGAAGCGATCCAATCCTTGGTATTCCATAACCCCTGGGCTTCTCCCCTATTCTGATTCCCCAACGCCTGGGCTAAGGCTTGGAGAGCATCAGCTATCGCACGATCATTCCTATCGGCCATCACTTTCTGCATACAACGAGAAGTGAGAACCCGAAAGCAATACACAAACAAACACCAATCATACCATACAGACTCTTTATGGTTTGTATCCCAGACTGCTTGCCATAATGCCTCCTTGCATCATCCCGGACTATACAGATGGCCAGTCTGATAACCCCCAACAATGCATAGAAACTTTATGGTATAGCAGACGTGAGAAATACAAATATGTTATGACTACTAAAAACAACACCCTACACAAGCTCAAATACAAACAATGTAACCAAGCACAACATAGTTAGTCACTTCAGCAATCAAACACTCATCAATCAACATAATCATGCACAGAGAAATATAGCAAGCTCACAACTCACTGGCCGGATGGTCCGACCTGCTCTGATACCATTAGTGTAACGACCCGCCACATCGCTACTGTATTACTAACTCATGACTATGATATAAATTCATTTTTAATAAAATGAACACCCCTTTAGTTGCTTGTGAAAACGATAATAAATTTTTCGCGGGCATATAACAACTGTCCTCATAGAAAATAAATGTAAACATAATTAAAGGTACTCATAAGACATTTCGAAAATATGTATGCACATACCAGACATAATTTAATTACAAGTGTAAAAGATTATGTCTCAAAATATACATCAAGCGTTTGACAAATAGAAAGAGAAATAGAAGTCAGGGGTGTAATTAACAAAACAAGGAGTGCATCCATTAAAAACAAGGGGCACATCTAGCGAAGTGCAACTCCTGCCCGAGATCATGTCCATGGACATCCTGGCAAAACACAGGGACTCTATACAACCTGGTCCTCTCCCAAAAGCACCTAATGTTGCCCATCTGCTCACACGAACGCAGTTCGCGATCATCACAGGTACCAACCCACAAAGTACAACAAAGCAAATGTGAGTTCATCATATTAAATAACAACAATAAATACAACCAAAAAGGGACAAAACCCAGTCAAGAAGCAACACGTTCATTAACATATCAATACGAACATTCCAAGCATCCATCAAACACTAACATCCACGGACATCCACAAACATCTCATAAATTGACTTGTAATATCTAGCATGATGCATGCTCCTGACTCAATTCTCATTATGCAATGTGATACCATCCCGGAAATAGGCCAAAATCCATGGTACGAGTGATTACTGCAATACGTCAGGGTCACTCTGTTGTGCACAGGACTCACCCCCCATGGTGATCAGCCAAAATGGGTGTCATAAGGATCTCCCTACAGACGTGGCCCCCAGTACTTCTCGTACTATGCAGTCAACCATCCTATTTCCATCATGCAAATGTCATATGTTACGTAGGCACCATCGATGTATGACCCGGCTAGGAACACAATCCTTCCTCGCAAGGGTAACTCGTTATACACCCCCTATGTAACATACCACCCACACAAGGGCCCAACGATGCACTGACCATGGTCCTCGCAAGGTTTACCACCCGGTCCCGGCATCTCATGTCTATACATAGAATATCACCACGGCACTATCAATGTATGACCCAGAACCAGGCTCAACACGACCTGGCTAGGATAATGTCATACACCCCCGTGGGTATTTATGTATATCCAAACGCATTCCTCATCTCAAGCCATCACATAGGCCGAGTTCAAATGCCACCAACATAATCATATGCGTCACTCACAAACATATACAAACAAGTGAACTGGTGTGAAGTACGAGGTATCCGGGTTGGCACTTAGATATACTATCTCAAGGTAAGAATCCGAATAAGGTCGAACGAAGGTGGACAAGGTCGGTCAAGGCGGGTAGAACTCGGACAAGGTCTATAGGGGTCGGTCAGAGGGGTAAAGTTTGGACAAGGGAAGAAAAGGGTAGCAAAAATGGGCGAGGTCAGAGGAACCCTATCGAGGTCAGTTGGGTTTAGTAAGGATTTGCCAAAAGTGGTCAAGAGGTCCTTAGATTTCTTAGAAAGTTCTAAGGACAGGTACTACACTATGTAATCGACTGCATAAACGTTGTAATCGATTACATTAGTTAGCGCTTGTAAGACCCCGAGTTTGTATTTCACCAACCCACACAAGGGTGTATGGGAACCCGATAGCTCATTTCCCAAGAGCAGACAAACTCTGTCGAGTATGGAACCCGGCAGTTCTCAAGAAAAGGGGTTTGAACTTAGCAATTCTAAAGGAAATAGTCCACCCCCGGTAAGGAATCTGGTCTCTCTAAGGAAATGGAAGGATGAGCTTCTAGAGACGACCCGTGTATGGAACCCGACCGTTCTAGAAGAAGGAACACCAGCTTAACCGAGTAGGGGAACTCAGTGGCCCTTTTCCCGAGAGGACACGAGCTCATCCGAGTTAGCAATCTGGTAGCTCTCTCTATGGTAAGGTAACTTGAGCTCAACAGCTCTAACGTATCAGCTGGGTAAGTAACCCGATATACCTTATAGGAAGGGAAGCGAGTCTTAACGACTCTAAGGGAACGACCCGGGGTAGGGAACCCGGTCTACTGACGTCCACCAACAAGGACTAAGTTACGTCCTGCATGCATTCATGCATGCCACATAACTCGCTCATCTCAGCCTACCCATCCTGGTAGCCGACAACAAAACACAAGGGTTGATGTCTATGTGCAACATGGCCAACCCATCCCGGTACTCATCACCTTCACGAACACTTCCGCAAGTGTCTTAGAAGCCTTTTAGCATCAAAATGCTAACTTCACACATGCAAGGGGAGTTCTTAAAACATCTACTCCCCACAAGAGCACCAAACATCAGTCACAAAATAACATTCAACAGATTTAAGACATACCACATCCCATTCATAAAAGACGTAGCTTTTCTAGGAAAAATATCACACACAAGGACATGCAGTTATCATCACGGTTAGACTCCCTGGCCCCCAAATCATAGTACCTAAAGCTATTAATAAACACGATAGACTCCCCTTACATAACCAGGAGTTTGTTCATGAGCTTCACGGTGTGTTTGTCCTAAGCTTCAGTTCCAACCATGAAGTTCCTCTCAGCATCGGGATTTTTGCAGCAGCTACGTTGGGTCTCGTAGGTTGGAGATAACAAAGGAGGGATCGAGAACGAGAGGTTTCTAGGTGAGCTTTAGAGAGAAAACAGAGGAAACACAAAGGTAGAAGAAGGAAGAGTGAACTTGTTGTTGTGCCAGCCTGCTACTTATAAACACGGCTGACACAGTACGTCCACTTAACATGCACAACTAGCAACCACAGCACAACAAAGTTGACTTACGTCCAATACCCATTAAGCACGCATACCAAGACAAAAGCACTCAAACAACAAGTTATAAATAGAACAATTAATCAATCAACATAGCACATGTAATTTAATTAATATAATACACACATCAAGCATCCAGATTAGCAACTTATAATCCGGGTCATTATAGCATGCATATGTGCATGCAGGACGTAACTTAGTCTTTGTATACTGGGTTTCTTACCGGAAGTTTTTCCCTTAGAGCTATTAGAGCTCGTATCTTCTTGGGAATAGAGCCACCAGATTACTTACTCGACAGAGGCTATGCCTTTTCTTTAAAAAGCTATCGAGTTCCTACTCGACAGAGCTCATACCTTTCTTTAAAGAATTATCGGGCTTCATTACCCTAACAACCTTGTGCCCTTGTCCGACCTTGTTCAGGATTATTACATCAGTTGTTATGACTAAGTGTCAATCCGGACACCTAATATTGCACACCTATTCAATTGTTTGTAGTGTTTGTGAATGACGTTGAGATTGGCCATTGTATTGGCTTGAGTCATTAAATGCATTAATATCATGGGGGGTGTATGGCATTATCCTAACCGGGATGAGTTAATCCTGGACAGGGCCATACATTGATAGTGCCAATGGTAATTTAAATGCATTTGGATATACATAAATACTCATGGGGGTGTATGACATTATCCTAGATAGGACGAGTTGATCCTGGGGCTGGGTCATACATTGATGGAGCCATGGTGATATTTTATGTATTGATGTGAGATGCCGGGACCGGGTGGTTAACCTTGCAAGGACCACAGTAAATGCATCAGTATACCCGAGAATGAGTTAGTATATATGTATATGGGGGCGTATGACGTTATCCTACCCGAGTCGAGTTGAGCACGGGCCTGGGTCATACGTTGATAGAGCCCATGTACATACTTCATGAATGATGATATTTATTTAATTATTATTTTACATGATTGACTCACCTTTGCTTCGTTGTACCTTGTGGATTGGTACCTGTGATGATCGCGAAATATATTCGTGTAAGCAAATGGACAGCAATAGGAGACCGGGAAGATGACCTATATTGGTTGGAGCTGCCAAGTAGCCGGGATGTAGATGGGCTAGATCTAGGGCAAGGATTGTATTTTTGCTAGTTACACCCATTGTCCTAATGACTACACCCCGACGTTTTGCTAGTTACACCCCGTCATTTAAATCCTTGTTTCTTTTGAGAATTTTGTACAATTCAGACTTGGTTATTTATAATTACTGCCAACTTATAATTATTAATATACAAGTATTATGATGTATTGCACCTTTGTGTATTTGAGTTTTGATTTGTGATATTGATTATACTTACGAAAAATTTACTACTATTTTTATAAACAAACTTAAAGGAATTTTCAAATATAAATTATCATTAAAAGCATAATTAAGAGTATGATACAATAGTGATGAGGCGAGTCGTTACACCAAACGCAAGTAATAATGTAAAGGTCTTCAGCTTATGGTAGATTAAAAGGAGTTTGAACTCTACATAGTATGAACTCCTGCACAAGTAGTTAAATATTAGTTAAACAACATGGCTTGGCTTTGTAGTTTGTTCAATGATCAAGGTCTGGTAGACTAAAAGGAGTTTAAAATTTCCAATTAGTGAACGAGACAAGACTAGTTCTACAAAGACTCCTGCCATAACTTGTATTCATGCTAGACACTGCCATGTCAATATCAAGAAAATAGATATTTTTCTAAATACTTGAGTTTCTACATGCAAATAGATGCAATTATCTTTCAACATAAATAAAAAATCAGGCCAGTAATTTGGAGGACAAGTTAAGGCCACAACTATACTTTTCTATCGTTTAAAAATTGACTACTTAAAAATTATTACTGATAAGACCACAACAAGCAACATAGTAAAATGTATACAACTGAAACTGATTGACTTTGCATCACAAGGACATCCCAACCACTTGAAAGTTGAAACACAGTGAATAATAGAAATCCAGAAATCTCATGTAATGGACTAATCAACATAATTAGGCAACTTGGACTTAACCTCCCTTGGCCTTTATTGAAGAATTACACTCTCCTAACAGAAAATCAACTTCATACTCCTAAAAGAGAACCCATAGACTCGCTAATTTAGTAGCTGGCACATTGTCTACCAAATTAAAAGCTTACTTCAATCAACCCGCCTTCCTCCCTCATAATGTGTCAATAAAGTAATTTTAAACTACTCACTTGCTCAGGTCATGAACGAAATGACCCCAAAATGTAGAACACAAAAGAAAATATAAATAAAAACATAAATTAAATCAAACACACTATACATCCTTCCTTGTAGACAATGTGTTACGACCCTAGACTAGAAATCGGTAAAAGAAACAGGTTTTATTGATTTGGCAGAACAAAGGAGAGAGATCTCTTGTCCAAATATTTCCTCTTCATAGAGGATGTCTCTTTTCACAAAGAGCAAACCACAAAAGAATGAATCCCATTCCTCTACATTCCTTTATTTTTTACCTCACTCCATCACTAACTAACTAATATCCTAACCTTCTTAACTAATATCCAAATTTACTTTGAAGTACCCAGAGAATTTCCATAGGGCCAACACAGGTAAGTACCAATTTTAGCCACACAGTGAAATTTATGTGGCATATAAGTAAACTAAAATACTTCAAGGTGTAGTCATCTATTTCCTATGAATTAAAAAGTTGTAGAAAATCGGTGTAAAAGTTTAGGAGCAAGCTATACAATACAGTCAACACATCAAACTTAGTTAGACATTACAATTTAATGGGAACTCCCTAATGTGAAATGGAATCACAGCACACACATAATGTCTAAATTTCAATCCCGATAAAGAACAAAACAACACCTCATCGGATGTAGGGCATATAAAATAAGGAAAATATAAATTAACTTTCCATACTATATTACTATATATTTATAGCATAAAAAATAAGAATAGTAGGTATTTGTCATGAGCACATAAGCAAAGCAAATAAGAAGCTCACAGACTGACGAGAGTGATGTAGAATCGAAGAGTACGCAGAGTTGCATGTCACGGCAGAGTGAAGGGCATGAGAGTGAGGGATTAGTGGGTAGAGAGATGAAATTACAAAACGATAATGAGGCTAGGGCGCGAGAGTAAGGGATTCGTGGATAGAGACACAATGTTGGAATTACATGTACTACTATATCTATACAGTTAAAGACAGTTTTCAAAAACCGTCTTTTTTGCGTAAAATCAAAGATTGTTTATGAAAAAACTTCTTAAATAACTTTGACTTAATTTAAAAAATGCCACCGGTTTTTTTCCTACATCGATTTCAAAGACAATTTTATAACTAATCGTTGTTGAAGACTTCATTCCAAAACGAATTTTTAAAAACCATCTTCGTTTCAAACCTGGTATTTATGAAATTGTGACTGTCTTATATATAAAGACGGTTTTATGGGAGCCGTTGTCAAAGGTGCGTCATAAAAAATCCTTTTTTTCGTAGTGGTGGTTTTTGCAAAATGAAATTTGAGAGCTTGAAGGTTTTGGATACAATGACTAGACACACTTGTTTAGAATTGCTAAAAATACCTTAGGCTATGCTTTCTTATTTGGTCTCATGGAATTCAAAGAAACAATATCTGGTGGCCCAATCATAAGCTAGAGTTGAGTATATTTCAGCAACAACAATATCAAATCAGGCCATTTGGCTAAAGAAAAATTTATTAAATCTTGAGCAGATTCAAGGTGAAGTAATTGTTATTTGTATGGACAACAAGTCAATTATTGCTATAGCGAAAAATCCTAAGGGCTAAGCAAATCAAAATGAGTATCATGCCATTAATTAGAGAACCAGAAAAATCAAAGGAAATAAATTTGGAGTATTGCAATTTAGAAAATCAGATTGCAGAAATTATGACAAAAGCCCTTTCAAAGGGCATGTTTTTGAAGTGTTGAGATCAAAGCTTGAAGTATTGAAAAATCCCAAGAAGAAGTTTAGAAATTGACATTTTAATAATAAAATATCTAATGTTTCGTCAGGTTTTTTATTTTTTTCCTTTAAAGTTTAGTTAAATGTTACTTATGTTCAGAAAAAACTAGCAGGCTAATATTGCTTATTTTTGTAGCTTAGTCGTGATTGTTTTTGGCTGCTTAATCAGGGGATTTTTAGCTTTTGTATTTAAACACTTCATATGCAAAATCTGAATAATCAAGAGATTAGTTTTAGCTCCATTCTTTTTCTTATGTTTATGGCTGCTGGTTTTGTTTTACAGCACTTCTATTGAGTCCAATAGTTTTTTTTTTTTTTACTTAGTCCAATAGCTATTTACCGTTTCCAAAAGTTATTTACGAGTGTCTCATGATTATGACTCTATTTGGATACAAGATTAAAAATGTTTATGAGAGTTTTTCTACTTGGAAAAAATTCTATATTTCCAATAGAAAAGTTCTCAAAAGCACTTATGAATTATATCTAAATAGACTCTATATCATGAATGAAAATCCCACACATTACCAATACAGAGAATCCATAAAAAAAATTTCTCCTGGTTGATGATACTATTCAAAAGTTTACATAGGAGCTTTTGATCATACATTACCAACTCTTGTAGAGTGTCATGTAAAAAGCGTGCACTTTAAATGGTGCTCGCATTTTTTTCTCATCATATGCAAGTAGCTTTGAGTTCTCACTCTTGACATCCTTTAGTATTCTTCTCAAAACATAGAATGAGAAATAGCCACAAATATATATAGATACATATATAATAGAGTGAAGTTACATGAATATGATTGTAGTGGATTTACAAAGAGGTGGCACTGTCACGTAGTGGTGCTTTGCTCCTAATGTTTGTACCCCATTCAATGGCTTCAACAATTGCCCTTTGGCGATCCATGACGATATCATTGTCAAGAAGATTCAAAGGGGCACTATTATTGGCTTCTTGTGGTTATGAGGGCATGTCAACAGGTGCAATTCCTGTGAGGTCTTGGCTCCCTGGAGTTGTCCCAAGGAAAGTAAGAGCAGTGACAACATCACTAACCAAGGGCCTCACTGATGGCTCCTCATTGAGGCACATAGCTGCTATTGCCACTGCTTGATGCAATGATCTCATTGGGAAGTTTGCTTGAAGAAGGGGGTCTGCTAATTCTGGGTATCTGTGAGGTTCCTTGAATACTGGATATGCCTGTTTGGTATCAAAAGAATTAGTGCAATTGTAATTTGCAATACTAAAATCAAGAAAAAAGAAACTACATGTGTTATTGATGAAATTCATATGGCTCTAGAATTTATGTCCAGAGGCACTTCTATAGCATGCTCTAAAAATGAATCTGCATCCTTAAGATCAAGTCCTCTTCAAATCAAACAACACCTAAATGCATAGTTGTGAAAATTGGTTTGAACCGGCCGGTTGAACCGGGAATCGGAGCATCAACCGGGCCGAGTTGGATAATGAACCGCTCATGCATGTGGCCCGATTTGGCCCGGAGAAAACTGAACAAATTTTAGAAGAACCGAAAACCCGGCCGGCTTTTATGACCCGGACCGGGTTGGTGAAGAAAAAAAAAAGGTTCAAAGGGAATGGGGCTGGCAGCGGGTGCAACTTCTTCCTCCGCCATTAGTTGTGACAGTGAAAGAGAAGCACAAGAGAAGGAGTGAGTGAGTGAATTCGATCGAGAGGAAAATATATATTTTTTTAATCAATGCTCAAACAACACTGCATTTTTTTAGTCAACGCTTTCTTCTTCAATAGATGCGGTTAGTACAAAAAAATCAGCCAAAGAAGAAGAAATGGTCTTCAATGGAAAGCGCAGCAGTCGCAGCCAATGTTCAGCAAGGAAGAAAAGAAAGTATATATACTGGATAGGTTTTTAAATTCCTCATCTACCAGGATTTCTTTGGGCCTAATTTACTTTCTGTACCCTTTTTTTGCTTTATATAGTTTCCATATAACTTTTCGAAATGGGCTTTTATGTCTTTATTTAGGTAGTTGCTATTTACAGTCTTTTTTTTTTAATATACTTTACTTGTGTTATCAAATTTAATACTTCAATTGTTATTTTAGATTTTTCAGTATAAAATTATGGATGAATTTTTCTTAATCAAATAATGTTAGTTATATACGTATATATAATATAATTTTGAATTTTTTAATATAGACCGGGTTTAACTGGGCCAATTACTGGCCCACTAGTTGGACTACTAACCCAGTGACCCATTACCTCGATCAGGTCAATGACCGGACCGGTTTTTACAACTATGCCTAAATGTTTATCTCCCCCAATATTATGTGGTTTCCATTAAGTTTTGTTTTAAATTTTTTATAATATCAAATAGTAATGCACCTGTTTCGTATAATGCTATTTGAAGACAAGAGGAGTGCTAAGAATATAATTGTTCTAAAACACTCTTTATTATGTGTTAAAATTTGTTAGTAAATAAATAAGAAATGAGATTTACAAGATTTTTGTAATTTTTAATAAATTGACATAGATAATAGAGAATATGCTCAAACAAGTGTCTTAGAGAATATCTTGCTATCATTCCACTTGAAGATAATTTTCTTGTCAAGCAAGAATTGTTTTCAATGGATGAATTTGGTATCTTAATATTCTTATAAAAGAAATTAAATCAACAGCTTGTGAAAGTATAAAAACTTGCACAGTTCTTCCATTAAAGTCCCTGAACAAACTACATGGAAATTTGATTAAATTATGTGGTCCGCCCTTAACTTTTTTTTTAGAGTGAAATTTGAATTTTTTGCCAGTGAGTTATAATAAAAATTATCAAACACTTAGAATTGCTCCATGGACAAAACAGAACATGAATAGGGAAACTCACCCAAGAAACTAGATTTTGCTCTCGTGTTAGTCTTGTGTTATCAATGGCTCTCCTTCCAGTGATCAATTCAAGCAAAACAACTCCAAAGCTGTACACATCTGATTTTACAGTAAGCTGACCAGTTCTTTGATACTCAGGTGCACAATATCCATAAGTACCCATTACTCTTGAAGAGACATGAGACTTGTCCCCTGTTGGCCCCAACTTTGCTAGTCCAAAATCAGAGAGTTTTGCATTGAACTCTTTGTCCAGCAAGATGTTGGAGGATTTTAAGTCGCGGTAGATGACTGGAGGATTCGCCTTGTCATGCAAATATTCTAGACCTTTTGCAGCATCCAAAGCTATTTTCATTCTGATGAACCAATCTAGAGCCTTTTGTTGTGGTTGAAGATCTGCACCGAAGTTCAATAAAATATCGATGATGAACCAACCAATATACTGTTTTAGTGTATCCGATTGCGTGTATAGTTATTAATTGTCCGTATAACTTGTAGATGATCTGTGTTTTGAATTATCAAAAATACCATTTAATAGCGACAGGTGAAGGAAATATTTTTCAAATTAGCTATTTTTATTGAACTTTCTAATTTTTCTGATGTCAATGCTAAACATCACCATTTAAAATTCCAATACAAATGACACAAGCTCGGGGAATCTTACCAAGCAGATGATCCTCAAGAGCTCCCAATGGCATGTACTCATACACCAATAATCTTTGATCTCCATCAGCACAATATCCAATTAGATTCACTAGATTTTGATGGTGCAAGAGGCTTAACATTAAAACTTCAACAAGAAACTCTCTATTCCCTTGTAATCCATTCCTGTCAAGTTGCTTCACAGCTACTTCCTGTACATATAAATGACCAAATGTCAATGCCAAGTCCTTCAAAAATTTATCAATATCAGCAGAAACAAAGAACTTGTCATTAAATACAAATAAAGTGTCATTTTCCTGCCTGGTTGGTTTTTTCAAGTCTTCCTTTATAAACTCTCCCAAAACCACCTTCACCTATTAGGCATTCCTGCCTGAAGTTCTTTGTGACAGCAGCCAGTTCCCTGAAGGTGAATGTTTGGGCAGCAATGTTGTTTCCATTATCTTTGTTATTCTCCTTGTCTATTTTAGGTTCTGTTTGTGGGGTTGACTTTGCCTTGTTAAAATGATTATCTGTACAAAAAAAAAAATGCTTCATAAACATCCCACCCAAGAGATAAATGTTCATCACCAAACTCATTCATTTGTTTCATTTTAGAGAATTATATTATACAGACATTGTACAAGTAAGGATTGTATTAATAAGGTCTTCATATATGATAAGAAGAAAGGGTAGAAAGTAGTCACAAAAAATTAACTTAACCTTCAATCTAAAATACAACATATGATTATGTATAAAATTATAACGAAATTAATGGACATGACAAGGATGTAAATATAGGATTGAAATCACCTGAAGAAGATCCTCTATAGATTTGAAAAAAAACTGGAAAAAATCTCAGACTTCATTTAATTTTAATATATAAAAGATAGGAAAACCATGCATGAATGGTAAGGATTTTAAACTAAGACAATCTCCAGTTTTTCCCAACAAGTATTTTTTTTTCTATTAGAATTTTCAAAGGGTTGTAGATGGAATTTGAACCCTTGATTCCTTGCTTCTCCACAAAAAGGTGAGATTTGGATGCACAATTACAATGTAGAATTGTGGTTAAAATCCTCAATGAGAAAATATGCAAATGATTTACATATTGTTTACAAAGCATTGAATTTTCCTCATAGTTAATCTTCGTTAATTACAAACTATATGAAATTTCATCTCGATCTTTTACAAATGAAATATGTTATATTTCATTTTCAATTTATTTCACCTGGCCGTGGCTGAACTTGTTGAGCTGATTCCTTGGGAGAATGAATAGTAGGCTGTTGTATCCTCTTCCTATTGTTAGGCTTCTTTGCTACTCTCTTTTCTTTGGACGAAAAACATGAAAAGCAACTCATTTCTCTACAATGTTGATTCAAATGCTAACAGAGAATCTTTAATTTGTTTTTGAGGTAAAAAAGAAGGCCGTTTAGATAGATTTCTATTTTAAAATCCTTGAGACTCCAAATTTTCAATCTATCAACAAAAGCTTCCTTAACTATTTCTTTCCCATGACCACAAGGCAAAATAGGTTGCAAATTTCAGAATGATATTTTAGTTCTTTAAGGAGAAGTTCAAAATATTGATCTCGGTTCTTTAACTCGAGACCTTCAAGGAATTATGAAAAAAAATAGAATAATGAAAACTAATGGGGATCCAGAACCAACAGGCAAAGTATCAAGGACAACCCAATTGGAGATGCAAACCCCATCGAAACCCAAATGCCATGCATCTAATGGGGCCTAACAAAGGGACACCGTGGAGAAGTGTGTTAGGTCAGGTTACTATCGGAACAGACTTGGTTCAGACTTGGTTGATGATATTTTTTGGTGTTCCCGCACAAAGTGGCGAGTAAAATGGAGAAAAGTTTTAAACATGTTCAAAAACTTAGGAGAGAGAAAGAGAAACATAACGTTTGATCAATTCCAACGTGTGGAGTAGAGTTCATGATGCCGTTAAACATGGCAGTTATATTTCATTATTCTATAATGAGAGAAGACAAAGATAGATGCAAATTCAATCCATATTTTGACAGATATAGGATAAGATAAATAATATCATACCTTGCAAGGATAATGGCCCAGATCATAAAAAGTTTAGAGACTACCTAACATGAACTAAGAAATCCTAACTAAACCAAATGGTAACCAATGACATATCTTACTACTACTATTTCGCTTCCCTTCTGTATTGGAGGAACGGAGCATTATTACCCATGGCAAAATCCAGCTCCATTGTTGATGGTTGGACCATCCTTTTCTCTAACCCTGCTTATCATTGCGTTTTAATGAATGTTCTTTCGATTATTCGATATCTATTTTCTTTCTTTCTTTTAATCTCTTATCATTGCCTTTTAATGAATGTTCTTTCTTTATCTATTTTCTTTCTTTCTTTTAATCTCTTAGTTTCCTGTGATGATGGGTTTTTTTGGCCCCTACAAAATAATTTACATGATTTTAGTCCCTATAAAATTGAAATATATTATTGTTTGGTTTTAAACTAGGTTCAATTAATCCAAACCTAACTTCAAGTTAAACAATGACATATTTTAATTTTAGGAGGACTAAAAATATACAAAATATTTCGTAGGGATAAAAATTAAGCTTCTCCAATTTAAAGCTCAATTATCAAATACCAAGGCCCTATACCAATCTTACTACTCTTAACTATACAAATTTTTATTTTTCTGATTTAGATAACTTTGAACTCCATCTATGTGTGCTTGCATGCATGACCTGTCCCAAACTAGGATAAAGGAGCAGGGTTGGTGGCAGGTGTTGCAAATTGATAGTAAAAAACAACTATATTTATAAGATGAACCAGTATGATATTTTGTTGGGGTGTACTCTTCATAGCGACGCATTACATCGAGCCCCGGATGTAGCGAAAAATGAACTAGGGCCTTCGCCACAAGACAAGGTGCTGCATCGGTCCCGGGATGTAGTCATAAGTGAGCTAGGGTCCTTGCCTTAAGGCAAGGTGTCAGGCCTTCATCCGTATTTGGTGACAAGTAGGTCAAGGTCCCAACATGCAGATGGACAAGTGTGTTGGGCAAACACTGCCCAGAGGTTAAAGATGCAATTGGAAAACTGGAACATAGGAACCTTAACAGGTAAACTAATGGAGTTAGTAGATGTTTTTGCCTGAAGGAAAGTGAATATTGTTTGCTTGCTAGAAACTAAGTGGGTTGGAGAAAAGGCTAAGGAAGTGGATGGCATCAGTTTCAAGTTGTGGTATATAGGTATAAACAAGATTCGAAACGGTGTTTGAAATTATGATCAATAGAAGTTTTAGAGATAAAAGTTATTGATGTCAAAAGGAAAGGCATTAGGATTATGCTAATTAAGCTTGTAGTGGGTGATTTAATTTTAAATATCCTCAGTGTATTTGCATCCCAAGTTGAACTGCAATCAAATGATAAGAACTTATTTTTGGAAGACCAGGAGGAGGTTTTGAAAGGGATACCATAAGAGAAGATTTTCCCAAGAGGAGATCTACATGGTCATGTTGGTAAAAGTAGTGGTAGTTTTGATAGAATTCATGGAGGTTTTGGCTATGGGACAAGAAATGAGAATGGAAAATGTATCTTGAACGTTGCACTTGTAACACCCTGGAATTTCGGTAACTTAAAATATATGTGTGATGTATTCCTTGTATGATTTGATTAATTTATTAATTAGGATTAGTTGAAATGTTATGTGAATAATCCATGTGCAATTACTTGATATAGAGGTTAAGTTATGTTGAGTTTGTTTGAGATGCACTGTATTTGAGTGATTACGAGTTTGACCCCAAACCTATTTTAGTAAAATTATCATTATAAATTGGTTAACCGTTGGATTGTCTTTAACTTTTAAAGAAAGGTTTCTAACCCACATATGTAACTTTTAACCGTTGGGATTATCAAAAATATATCTGGAACGTGAGAAATTAATTTTTCATTGAAGTGGAAAATTCTAGAATTGGGTAATCTCGCCCAGGTGAGTTTTGCAGGCATGTTTGCTCGCTTGGGCGAGTGGAGGTGGTGCTGAATACGTTTTTAAGCTTCCAAGTCACGAAAATGGAGGTTCTTCCTCCTCCAAACAGATCCAAGCTCCCCCACCACCCTCCTCCACCACCCATAGCCATCAGAGACACCCACGAGCCGCCATTACTTGCCACGAAACCCCGGCACGGAGAAGAACCCTTTAATCGGAGCGGAATCTTTGAAACTCTTCTCGAAGTTTCGGTAGAGAACGGAGCTCTCAATCCTCCTTTCTTGGTTTTCTTGAGGTAATCTTAGTTTCTTTTGTCTTCTTCTAGCTCGTTTAAGCCTCTATTGATATCTCTTATGATTCGGGTACCGTTATTGGCTGTTTCTATACTTCCTTTGATAATCCTTTGAAAATGAGATGTTGTAAAAGTCTCCTTTTTATGAAACTGATATCATTTATGTGATCCTTGTGAAAATACAATGAATACCTAATCCAATAAACCAAGAGGGGGGGTGAATTGGTTTTTGTCCCCTTTTTGAATTTTCTTACAAAACAATGTTCAGCGGAAGAAATATTTGGATCGTATCTTAGATCAAAACAACTTAGAAAACAATCTTCTTCACCAATCAATTAACTCTTGTGCTAAATCAAAGTTTGAATGATACACAAATTGAATATCTCAAGAATTCAATGAAACATAAACCAAAACTTAAATGCACACAAGTTTATACTGGTTCACCTCTCAACCCCGGAGGCTACATCCAGTTTATCTTCTAACCCAAACAAGGTTAGAGTTCCACTATAACAAATCTTAGTTCTTTACAAGCAATCAACAAGGTCTCTTTCACCTACCCTAGGCAAAATTCAAAATCTAATCCCTAGATTTCTCAAAAGACCTAGAACCAGAGATCCCCTCTCTGTTCTACCCCTAGAAAACCCTTTCTAGTAAAGCTTTAAAGAACCCCAAATGTTATAAGGAAAATCAACAAAAAATTACAACAATTACAACCAAAACTACAAAACACCAAATCTTAAGGTACAAGAAGGATATCACCTCATTTTCCTTTGCAGCTAAAAGGACATGAACGAATTATACAACCTGAGATGATGTATGAAATGCTTTCTTGAATCTTCTTGAATCACCTCTTTGCATGAATGATCACATACAATGAGTTCTTTGACTAAGCATCCATGTTGAATCTAACTCAATTGAACAACACTCTAAAAATGAACTTTTAGAGAATGTAAACACAATGATAGGAACGAAAGTTCTCTTTCTTATCTCTCTTATTTCAATGACACAACTTTCCTATTTATAAAAAAACTAATTTAACAGACTGTAATCGATTATTTCGTTATGGTAATCGATTATTTTATCATCAGTAATCGATTATTCCGTATACATAATCGATTAAATTGTTCATGTTAGTTCTGGAAATCTTGAACGAACATAATAATCGATTATTTTACCATTTAATCGATTACGCCAGAATGACATGCTATCTTCACAAGAAGAGGTAATCGATTATAACACCTATTTAATCGATTACGCCAGATCATGTCAAAAACACTACAAAGCATATTTAATCGATTACAATTATTTGGTAATCGATTAAACCAGTTCATCATGTTGTGCTAAATTATGCATATGCCTTATGTAATCGATTATTTCCACACATAATCGATTACACCAGTGTTCATATATCTGTGTCAAGACTATTTAATCGATTACAAGAAAATGCTAATCGATTAAACTGTTCTTATACCATTTTCCAGAAATCCAAACAAGCTAGTAATCGATTATTTTACTCACGTAATCGATTAAAAAAGTGTAAGTCCATTTTATGCTTGTTTAGATGCACTAATGTAGTTCTATTCATTTGCACATTCTAATATGGTTATCAACCTATGTGTGAATGTATGTATGCATGATTTCCTTAATAGCTGCAGAGGATGATAAGGATTTATCTTAATGAACCAAGCTTTAATCAAAATTACAAATGCCATCTAATTTGAGTGGGCATGTAAAAACATCAAAACCAAATCACTTTCATCAACCTTGATTCCTTGTCTTCGGCTACTTGAATCTAACACCTTGTTGAATCCTGGTCACATTGGTGTGATCAGAATTTCAAAATGATGTCTTTTGATGTGGATTCTCAAAACACCATTTTAGCCTTTTTTTAAATTTGAGTGGGTATTTGAACCCGAATGCTAAAGTTAGCCTTGTTTTTGAAATCTATACTAAATTATGTTCAATTTGGTATATAGAGCTCTGCGTTTGAGCCAAAGCACGTGAACTTGAGAGATCCCAAAATGACGTTTCAAGGAGCTAACAGAAAAATATAGATAGGTAAGGGGAGTTTATTATTTAGTTATAGTTTAGATACCATAGTTGGGGGCCAGGGAGTCCAACTATGAGGATATCTGCCTGTCCCTGTTGTGTGCTAGTTTTCAAGAAAAACTACGTTTTTAACTAATGGGATGCGATGTATATATGATTGATGTGTGTTTGTCCCTGTGTGTGTGCTTGTTTTCAAGACAAATGATGTTTTTAACTAATGGGATGCGGTGTATTTATTACTAATGTTGTAGATGACAGTGAAATTGAGATACCATGGAAATGATTGATGATGTTTACATGATTTGTGATGCCTATGTGATTGCTGATGTCTGAATGAAATAATGTTCCAATGAGATATATGTTTATTGGGTTAATGATATTGTTATTGTGATGATTGGATTTTTGGAAAAAGTCTTAATTACAGAGGAGACTCTGCCCAAATTTTTATAATATGTTTTCTTATTTAATTCTTTATTAAATTTTTAAATGGGCATAAAAGTGTGTTTTATATATTGTAGTCCTCCTCTTTAATTTAGAATTTTCCTAAAAATATCAGTCTTGTGATATGGTGAATTGTGAATGTATGAAATTTGGGTTGTCTGAAGACCTGGAGAATGTGAATCTCATGCATATGTATTATGTATAGATGTGAAATGTGATTGCTTGTGATGTCGTTGATGATATTGAAATGGAGATGCCATTGAGGTAGTTGATGATGTTCAAATGAGATGATATTGACACGCATTATGATGATATTGAGATGATATGATGTTGAGGTTGATAATGACATTGATAAGAGATAATGTTGATGTGAACAATGTCATTGTGTGTGGATATACATGGATACCCATGGGGGTGTATGATGGGTTACCCTTGCGAGGAAGGATTTGTTCCTAGCCAGGTCATACATTGATGGTGCCCATGGTTGTAGGCTGTGTATGTACACGTGGGATGCAATGACCGGTTGGTTACCCTTGCGAGGATGGATTTGTTCCTAGCCACGGTCAGTGCATCGGTGAGCCCACATTGGTGTGTTACGTATGTACATGGGGGGTGCGTGACGGGTTACCCTTATGAGGAAGGATTTGTTCCTAGCCAGGTCATGCATTGATGATGCCCATGTTTCATACTTCATTTGTATGTGTGGAAATAGAATGAAGGCACGCGCGTACCTGTGGGTTTTCAGTGGGCTGAGAACGCAGGTACTAAGGGGTCATCAGGTTTGGAATTCCATTTCGACGCTGGCTGATCACCGGGTGGGGGAATGGCCAGTGCACGACAAGGTGGCCCTGATAGACGGTGAATCATTTTTCCTGTGAGAGGCTATTTCCGATGATGGTACCACATTGCATACTGATAGATGAGTCAGGTGCATGCATCATTCTATGCATGACTGTTTGAGTTGTGAAATGCATTGGATGATTAGTTTGTTGAGTGTGTATTGGAATCATGGATTTTTGTTAATGATTGTGGTGGGTAATATTGTTTCCTTCCCAATTGCTGCTATCTGATGTTTGTTGGTTTTTATATAATAAACTCACCCTTGCATTTGTTGTACCGTGTGGTTTGTACCTGTGATGATCGCAAACTTTCGTTTGTGGGAGTAGATAAGCAGCAGTAGGTGACTTTGGAGAGATATCTTCTTTTTGGTTGGAACCGCCAAGCCGACGTGATGACGTTGGATTCCTTTTTGGAGAAAGAGTTGTGTTTTGTTAATCAACTCTCTTTTAGTTAGTCGTTGGCTTTTTGTTGATATGTAATTTCAGGTGTATATACACGTAAAGCTAAAGGAAGTTTTGACATGTGGATGACATGTACTAATTTAATATATATGTATAATGTGTTTAAATATGTAATTGTAATATGTGTATGATAATTGTATTATCGCAAAAAAATTTACCATCATTTTCATAATCAAATTAATGAAGTTTTATTAAAAATTGAAGTTGCATGATTAAGAGTTAGTGATATCGTAGCGACGAGGCGGGTCATTACAGCACTAGCCTACAATTTGATGCTAGCAAACACCTTTTTTCCAAAAATGGGAGTCGCATCTTATCACTTACCATAGTGGTCATAATCATAGTCAAATTGATTTCTTTATGCCTAAAAGAAAAGATAGAAATTCTTGTATCAACTGTAAGGTCTATGTTAGACTATTGGCAAGCATTCCAATGTTGTCGTATGTTACAAATTTTATAAAAGAGATCATCTCCACAAGGAAATAACAGAATTAGTGTGTCGAAAATACGAAAAATTATGAAAACAAGTAAAATGAATTTAATTAATTCAAGAGAAATGTAGGATGGATTTCATCGTTCATATCCTCATTATCCAAATAATATAAATACATATGAATCATTTTCTAACATTATTGATGCACACATTGAATCACCATGAATCGATCCCTCGCATTCGAGAATCCTAAGAATATTTACTGAATATCGATTCCTCACATAAGAAGTAAATATCCTAGTATTACAATCATAATCTTGAGCTATTTGCAATTAATTTCATTATGCTATATTCCTAGCAACATAATATAAATAGTAAATTCATTCAGTTCAAATTCTAAGAGCACTTTCAAGTCAAACTTAGAATCCAATTTCATGAAACTAGTGATCAAGTAGAATCAAACATTTCGAACATAATGAAATCACCCGTAATGAGTAGAAATGATTCATATATATATATATATATATATATATATATATATAATTTCAAAAGAGATACATAAAGGTATGAAGATTACAACCAATCCTTTGGAGAAACTAGTCGATCATTGTGTAGAGCACAAGATTAACAGAAGAAATGATGAAGGATGCAATCCATGGTCACTTCTCTGCAGCTCCAGCTCTACTTATCTATATTCTCTCTCCTATCTTCGTATTGTTCTCTGTCTGGTTTCTCCTCCCCTCTTTTGCACTGCTTCTTGAATGGCTTTTAAGTGAAACAATGCAAGAGGTGTTAGACCAACTCGCCCAGGTAAGTTGGTTACTTCAAGCTAAAGTAATGCCACTCGCTCAAGCTTAAACAATCTCACTAGCCCAGGCAAGTTGATTGCTAGCCTAGACAAGTGGCACTCTACTTCAAAAATGACCCTTTTACCCTTCATCTTAGCTTGGTTTCTGGATTCAACAAATAACCATCAAAAAATACGAAATGCATGGATGAATCTTTGATATTTAAACAATAACATTTATAAATGTACGAAACATAAAACAACTAGAATTAAGAGTATGTTTGGATGAAACATTTAAAATAGGGAAAGTAATTTAAGCAGGAATTTTAAATGTTTTAAGATAAAATTTAGTGTTTGGATATCTTATTTGAAAGATTTTAAAATTCAAGAAATTTTAAATAGAAATATCATTTAACTAAAATTAAGGAATTCTAATTTCTTACTAAAAACAGAGAAATTGAAAATTCTCTCACTCTCTGTTTGGTTCCTCGCTCGACCCTCCCTCACACTCTCTCGCTCGACCCTCCCTCACTATCACTTCTTGCAGGTTTTTTCTTTTTTCTCTTTCTTTGTTTCAGATCTGATCCGATCTCAATTGCAATCATGCTTCGATTTTGTTATTATCATTGTAAACTTTGTTGAGCATTCTTGAAATTGTAAGAGATTTTTTTAATATATATAAAATCCCTATTTATCGTTTGTGGAATGGTTGTTGTTTCATGATTTGGGATTTTATTATCTGTTGTAGGATTTTGCAAAGGATGCTTAGTTTGGTTTTCTTGATGTTTTTGGGAATTGGTTAATAATAGTTAGGGTTTCATTTTGAGATTGGTTTGTTTTTATTGTGCTTCTGATCAAGTTTGAAGGTTATTATTACGATTTTCAGCTTCAATGCCATGAACAAAATTTAATGGGCATTTTGTTTGTTGAGTGAATAGGCACATGATGAACCATCGGGTTTTCCTCAAATAGTTTACTAATAGTCAACTCTCATTACACCCCTTGTGTAGCCAACCCCACCCACCTATGGAACAAAGTTTTTGTAACGACCCCGTATGCATCCGGTTCATTAACATTATAATATGGTCATAAGCGCAACAATACTTAACATAATTAAGTAAACCCAGAAGCATTAAAATAATAAAGGACGTCATCTTACGTCATACAATACAACTAAAACATTATGTATGGAATTATGATATACATCCCGACCCCCAGGTTCTGTTCCACAAGATACATCATAGTACAACCCATACCGGGTTACAAAATGTACAACAAAATTGAGCCAACAGGCTCGCTCAAAACTGCCTTCCGATTTTGAACCCAGCCTCGACCTCTTGTTCGGGATCTTCAATTAGTGGCCAACCCGGCCTCGGCCAACACGGCCTCTTAATTGAGATCCACCAAACAACCCCTACTCAGGTCTCTTACCCTGGACTTCGTCCTCCGCTCTTTGGCTATCACCTACAATAAAATATAATCCCCAACCGAGGTGAGATACAATCTCAATAAACTCAGGGTTCTGGGAGTTACACCTCCCCCTGGTTCACTTCCACAGTACATGGCATTTAAATTGGCATTACAATTAACATAGCCAACCCGGCCTTTAATAAAATAATACATGTACATAACCACACCAACATACCATTCCATCTCCAATATGCAATTTAGCCAGCCAGTGCAGATATCATACACAATTGCATATAAGATATACAAGTTAGATAACTAGTACACATAAAGTGCACTCTTGTATATCTTCCAGTGTACTCCGCGTACACATCACATATCTCCGCCTGAGGTCCCAGAACCCGGACTCCACGTGAATTCCACCAAAGACATGCACAAATGTATAACCAGATATACAACTTAGCCAACCAGTGCACTCCACGTACACAATTGTATATCCAGTTATACAAATTAGACAACCAGTGCACATCTCCATTACATGTATGTTTTCAATCAAAAAGCAATAACACACAATGTAAATACATGCACCATGACATCCAACAACCATCACTCCCCAGGAGTATGGTGGAACACAATCAAGGGAACAAACTCCCAAGAATAGAGAGTTTACCTTCTTTGATTTCAGCACCGTCCTTTCCAACCTCGTGTTCACGACCAATGATATCTTTTTTTATCATGCCCTACAATAGGCAATAAAGATATCACGAACATTTCTCAACCGTTTCATGAAAGAACCTAGTTCTTTTCTAGATCTCAACCCTATACAACCAACCAGTGACTTGTAAACCCCACAAAGATCTATCCAGGCATAACAAAATACCCAAAACCCAAAAAAGTTATCTTTCAAGGTTGAATATTCATCATAGCAACCTTCTAAGTATATTCTTCCAAAGAACCATCACTCAAAACCAAACCTAACTCATATGGGTCATTTTTCCTCTTAAAACCAAATTCAAAAGAAATGGTAAAACTCACGTGTCTTACCTTAAAAACGTCAAGGAAGGCTTATGGACAACTCCTAAAAGCTTGAATGTCCTTAAAGTGCCTTATAACTCTTAAAGGTTGAAACTTTGCACTTTCTTTGAAGAAATGATCTCCTCGCCTGATGGTTTTCACAACTAACAAAAGGGGAAACTAGTTTATAAGGTGATCCCCTTCAATCCTCACGTTGGATGTGAAGGTGTTTAGGTCAAGAAAAGGTTATCTAAGAAGCTTTTCTCACTCTAACAATGGAGGAAAATATGGATAAGAGAGAGAAGATGTTTTAGCAAAGACGATGGAAATAAGGTTACTACTAAAATATCTCACTTGTGCATATCTTATATAGTCTGTAAGTTAACACGCATCCTAAAAAATAACATGAGAGCCTTTCCGCATCAAAACAACCAGCAGGGAGTCAACATGTGTCACTTGTGTAAAGTGAACATGTAGGGCCAACACGTGTAAAAAGGCTAAGTCTAATGTTCCCTCCTCCTCCGACCTCATCCGACCTAATCCAACCTATTCCGACCTAATCCGAGTTACTACCTTGGTACTTCACAAGTCCAAGGTTCCTCCCAACCTCATCCGGGTTCCTAAGCCGGTAACCTTATCAAAAAGGGTTCCAAGCTCTTCCGGTTTCTCTACCCAGTAGCTCTTACAAGTCAACTAAATACGAGCTCCTCCGAGCTCAACCGAGATCATTACTCGGTTGCTCATCTGAGATCACAACTCGGTAACACATCCGAGCTCATCTGGGATCACCACACAATACCGGATTTGAAAAGGTTCTATCTACACCCCTCCCTTAACCGAGTTCCAATATACACCCCCCCTAAAGTGACAACTCAGTCATACGAACCCGGATATAGCACAGGGTCATTATAGTTTTGTTGCTATTGTTGTTAAGGGGGAAAAAGGGTCAATCAACTTAATTTCTTGCTTTATTTCATTAGAATTGCCCTTTCCCTTTAGGACAACAAGCATCTCAGTCTTATTGCTTTTGCTGTCAATTAATTGCATTGGAACACTTTTTACATTATTATTTTATCCTGTTTCTTTTTTCCCCATTTTGCATCCTTTGGTTAATGATAATCCTGGCTCTATTATAATATATTGTCTTCTAGGAGATATGAAAACATGCTTACGACTTGGATATTTTATTCCTTTAAAAAAAATTGGATAGTTCATCGTACTGAGTTTGTTCTCATAACTATTGAGGTTGACTTCAAATAGAAACTGTTTAGAATAGGTTTATTTTCTTCTAGCTCCTTAAACCCCATTTATCAGCCATTTCTACTTTAAAATAGAAACCCCTTTTATCGAGCTCATAACTACTGAGGCTGACTTAAATTTTTATTATGTTTTTTATTATGATTTTTGAGTGTTGAAGATTACTGAAGAAGAGTTTTCATTTGGATCTTGGATCTATCGCATGTTTTCGGGAATGATGATTAATGCAGGTGGTGATTGAGCTGTTTCTTGGATTGTTGCTCTATTTTTGGACTGCACTCACTGCATCGGGGAAGTTTCTATCCATACACCCTCACTATGAGGAGAACATGTAACTAACTTAATGCTAGGATGTTGAGAGACATGGAAAACATTATGAAGATTGGAAAGATTTAGTGGTAAAGCTATTTGGTATGCTACTGTACCTATTCTTTTCAGAATTTGAAAAGGACCGATGAAACGAGGACTCAACTTTTTGACCTTCATTGCTCGTCCTATGCCTGTAATTGGAGTGACTTTAAGAAAAACATGTTCTCCTTCTTGAAATTCTAGAGGTTTTCTTCTTTTGTCAGCATAAATTTTTTGTCTATTTTGAGCCGTTACCAATTTCTCTCTAATTTTCTTGATTTGCTCCGTGGTTTGAGTTACCAGGTCTGGACCTAAAAGACTTTCTTCCCCAGATTCATACCAACATAAAGGAGATTGACATTTCCTACCATACAGAGCTTCAAATGGGGCCATTCCTATGCTTGTATGATAACTATTATTATAAGCAAACTCTGCTAATGGCAAATATCTCTCCCAAGAACCCTGTTGGTCAATTGCACAAGCTCTCAACATGTCTTCTAGGGTTTGTATGGTTCTTTCTGTTTGTCCATCTGTTTGGGGATGATAAGCAGTACTTAAGCATAACTTAGTTCCAAATGTTTTTTGTAATGCTCCCCAAAACCTAGAAGTAAAACGCGAGTCTCTATCAGAAATTAAGGTGGAAGGTACACCATGCAATCTAACTATTTCTTGTATATACAGTTGAGCTAATTTCTCTAATGAATAAGAAATCCTAATAGGTATAAAATGAGCCGACTTAGTAAGTCTATCTACAATGACCCATATTGAGTCGTGGCCATAAATAGTTATAGGTAATCCTACTACAAAATCCATAGATACACTTTCCCATTTCCACTGAGGAATTTCTAAAGGTTGCAAAGTACCTGAAGGTTTCTGATGTTCTATCTTTACCTTTTGACATACTAAGCACTTTCCTACAAATTCTGCTATGTCCTTTTTCATACCAGGCCACCAAAACATTTTCCTTAAATCTTGACTCATCTTAGTAACTCCAAGATGCATTGTGAAATTACTTTTGTGGGCTTCACTCAAAATTTTCTCTCTTAATCCATCACTTTTGGGTACACATATCCTCCTTTGATAAGTCCACAATCCATCATTATTTACCTCAAAATCTTGCAATTTTCCTTCTTGGACTTGTGTTAAAATTTGTTGAAAATCTAAATCTCTCTGCTGTCCTAGCCTAATGTATTCTTTGAAATCACTAGTAATTTGTATCTGACTTAAAATGATACTTTTAGAATTTACAGAAAATCCTAAATTAAGATTCTTAAAACTTTCTATCAATTCCATTTCCTTGATCATCATCCTGGATATATGCAGAGATTTCCTACTTAATGCATCAGCTACTACATTTGCCTTTCCTGGATGGTATTTTAACTCGAAATCATAATCCTTAAGAAATTCAACCCATCTTCTCTGCCTCATATTCAACTCTTTTTGGTCAAAAAGGTACTTAAGACTCTTATGATCTGAAAAGACTTCAAATCTTACTCCATACAAATAATGTCTCCAGATTTTTAAGGCAAAAACTACTGCTGCTAATTCTAGATCATGGGTTGGATAATTGATTTCATGGGGTCTTAACTGTCTAGATGCATATGCTACCACATTTCCATTTTGCATCAACACACAACCTAGACCTTTCTTTGAAGCATCACAATATACTTCGAATGCACCATGAGGATCTGGCAATACTAACACTGGAGTACTAGTCAATCTTTTTCTTAATTCTAGAAAACTCTTCTCACACTCTGGTGACCATACAAAAGGCACATTTTTCTTAGTCAATCTAGTCAGAGGTAAAGCTATTTGGGAAAATCCTTTTATAAACCTCCTATAGTAACCAGCCAATCCTAGAAAACTTCTAACCTCAGTTACTGTGGTTGGTCTTTCCCAATTCATAACTGATTCAATCTTACTAGGATCAACTGAAATTCCTTCCTTAGAAACAACATGACCTAAAAACTTCACTTCCTTAGCCCAAAATTCACACTTAGATAATTTAGCATACAGCTTCTTTTCTCTAAGTGTCTGTAACACTATTCTAAGATGCTGTTCATGCTCTTTTTCTGATTTTGAATAAACAAGTATATCATCTATAAAGACTACTACAAACTTATCTAGATAAGATCTAAATATTCTATTCATGTAATCCATAAATACCGCTGGGGCATTAGTTAATCCAAAAGACATCACTAAATACTCATAATGCCCATATCTAGTCCTAAATGCAGTTTTAGGAATATCTTCATTCTTAACCCTAATCTGATGGTATCCTGACCTAAGATCAATCTTAGAAAATACTGTTGCTCCTCTCAGCTGGTCCATAAGATCATCTATCCTAGGCAATGGATATTTATTCTTGATGGTTATCTTATTAAGCTGTCTATAATCTACACAAAGTCTCATTCCCCCATCTTTCTTCTTCACTAACAAAACTGGAGCTCCCCAGGGTGAAACACTAGGTCTAATAAATTTCTTCTCCAAAAACTCCTCTAATTGCTTTTTCAATTCTTCTAACTCTAGAGGGGACATCCTATAAGGTGCCATGGATATTGGTCCAGATCCAGGAATTAGGTCAATAGAGAATTCTATTTCCCTTTTTGGGGGTATCCCTGGTATTTCATCCGGGAACACATCTGGGTATTCTCTTACCACGGGTATATTAGAGAGTTCATCAGTTGACTCAGTTACATTAGCTGATAAAAGAACATACCCTTGAATTTCATTCTTACTGGAATAGGAAGCAATGGAGTTCAAATACAGACATTGGGTTTGACTGTTTTCTGAAATTTCTGAAGGTAAAACAATGGTTTTATTTAAACAGTCCAACAACACATGGTTAGCTGCAAGCCAATCCATACCCAAAAGTACACTAAATCCAGTCAAAGGAAGAAAAATCAAATTTGTAGAATAAGATTTATGATCAATTTGAAAGCACAATTAAGACAGATTTGACAAGTAGTAACAGGTTTACCAGTAGGAGCAGAAACTTGAAGATCATAAGGTAATTGAGATAAAGGTAACTCTAATTGTACAGCAGTGTCATAAGAAATGAAAGAGTGGGTAGCATCTGAATCATATAATACAGTTAAAATAGTATCTTTAATTTTGCACTTACCTTCAATAAGATTTTCGGATTAAAATACCTTTACTGCATTCAAGGTAAAAACTCTTCTAATACGTGTAGTGTCTTGGGGTCTTATAACTCTACAATTGCTAGCACACTGC